>LPNX011163896.1:190941-211436 GCA_001517045.1 Pseudotsuga menziesii | reverse complement strand
GAGTTGAGAGTGATGTGAGGGGGGGGAAGGGGCCATAAGAGCTTCCACCTTCACGTGGTTGGTCCTGTTTAGTAGAGAATATTAAATTATTCTTGAAACAGAAAGGAGCTCAATGAATGGTAAGGAAGAATACATTAAAAAACATCTATTTCTATAATTTTAGTGTATAATTTTCACTATTGCTATTTGACTCCTCCATTGGAACTTGTTACAGATAGCATCGAGAAACATTTCCATAGTTAAGAGGCAAGAAATGGCGTTTTGATTAGATCGATGGCCTTATATACGTAGTATTTTTGGCTATCCATGTTTTATCAAGTGATCTATTCTTAACAATTAATTTACTTGAATAGTTGAATAGTATTGTAATTTACATTGTAATATAATTGTATTTATTTAGATTGGTTTTGTTATTTTCATAAACAAACATAAATTTATTTGATGGGTCCTAACATGAAACTATTGCAACAGGACAAAAAATGAAGTATGTTGAATGATGTTTTGAAAGGTAAAGCATAAGAAGACAGTGTGAAGATCCACAAATCAAGGTATAATTATGTTTTCTTTTGTTTAATTGAGCTGTGTATTGGGTATTTATGCATGTGCACACACATACATTTAGTTGATGATGATGATTACCATACATTGATGCGAACTTTGTTCTATTTGATCTAAACAATTACCTTAAATATTTTGATTTATCATGATAACTGACCCCTTGGTAATACTTTACCAATTCCATATAGCTAGGACAACAAAATTAAATGTAGGCATTTCATTACAAGAAATATGATAGGCATTTGAGTTTGATGGGAATATGAAAGGTCAAAAGACAGAAAAAGATAGATAAACTTGTGAGGAAAATGGTCCTGAAGCGTTGTTTCCCTATTATTCCACATGAGTATATTGTTATCTGCCCCAATTTATCTTTTTCCAGTAGTTTTGTAATTTGTTTCTTAATCTCATATATTGTTCAACTTTCATGTTTGATTGTGCAGTGGAAAACCTATGTTTATATTTGTGCTTATCCCTATAGGTTGTGAGTTGGGCATGGTACACATTGGTATTTTCAGTTTCCATTGTAACTTTTCACCCCAACATCACTGTGCACTTTATTACTCATAATTGCTAATTTGTTACAAAGTCTTCTTTGTGCAAATTTTTTATTAGGCATTTATATCTTGCTTCCAATTTATCACCGAGTTTAAAGTGGTCCTTAGAGCAAACATCTCAACTCTGGAATACAAAAGAAGAATGACTGCATTGATAATTATGGTAACAAAGTATTGAGATCTGCTTGAAAAAATAAAGATCTATTTGCTACTTTATTTCTGGAAGGCATTGTTTGAATGCTTAAGTTATAAAAACTGTTTATTTTTGTTGTTTTCAAGCAATCTTCCAGAGGTATCCACGACCTGAAAAAGAGTATCAGTCATTTTCACTAATTTACAATGATAGATCACTAGATTTGGTATGACATCTTTTCGCTAAAGGCAACATTTTCACATTTGTTGGAAACAATTTCGAGGTTCTTTCCCAAGGAAAATATGTTTTTATTGAAGAAAGCCCATTCGTAGCCATGACTTTTGGTGGTCTTGATCCTAATCACTTCAAGGGTAAACACATTAGAGGAAATTTCAACTCAAAATGGGCCTTTTAACTTTAACTCAAATTCCATGTCATCATGTGTTAGCTAATGAAATTGCTTTAAATTTGAAATACCGTATAGGTCTTAAACACTTTTTTAATATAAATTTGGGGATAGGTATCATAAAAAAAACTACTTTTTTTGTTTGTATTTTCGACATATCTCCCCGTGTTTTTACTCAAGTTTCGATCGGGAGAGCTCGTTGGACGTGGAATTAAATTCTGCATCCAACGAGCTCTCCTGATTGAAATTTGAGTAAAAACACGGGGAGATATGTCGAAAATAGAAACAAAAAAGTAGTTTTTTTCTTTTCTTCCTCCAAAATTAATAAATATTATTTTATTATTTTAACTATTATTTTATTAATTTTTTTTAGGAGGCCCATTTTTTACAGGGCATCCACAAACTACTTATATTTTACATTTTAGTCCTTCAGTTGACTTGGACTTGAGCATGCATTTTATTTATATGTTTGACAAAATGATTCTATATCATCATTCATTTGGACATGTTGAGTGAAAATCTATCATATCTAAAACACTAATTAGATTATTTTGATGCATAAAATTCAATGATCACCGACATACTGTGTGCTCTAGAATGAAAAGGATATATAGAAGCATACCATACTGATATGTCGTAAGAGTTGTAAGGTAAAGAACTGTAAATGAAAAGGATATAGATTATTTACATATTTATTGGAATAATCTCCACCATTATCTGTGTGAAGGATATTGATCCCATTACCAGATTGTTTCTTTGCAAGAGATTTAAAATCTCGAAGAAAAGCAAACACATCAGCTTTGTGTTTTAAGAAGTAGACCCTTGTGTATATAGAGATGTAATCAATGAAGGTTAGTACCAGGCCTAGAAATTGATGGCCCATAGAACGTTTTTTCACTTTTTAGACGTATTTGACAGTTCTTTAAAAAATTAAAACGTCATAGATGACGGGCATATAAAAATTCAAACTGTAGATTTGACGTTTACTATCCCCCGTCATAAATATTAATAATGGTTCTAGATGCAGGCTCTCAATTGTATCCTTTACTGGTTATGCATTACATTGGAGTGACCCAATCCCATCCACTAAGATTGATACCATATCTCCATGAACTTTACTATAAGGATTCATTTATGTCTACACGTTTATCGATATCAACGGGGTTTACTTTACCCCGGTGTGGTGTTCATTCAGGTACAGTGGGTTTATAAAAGAAAACTTGTATATTGTGTGGTTCTCTTCATTCAAACCATAGATCTCAACTTACAACGTTCTTGTTCAGGTTAGCATTTCTCTAAGTTTATGTATTCTTTATGTATGATGCTGTCTAAGGATGAAGGTATTTATGTATATGACCATTGTTCTTCTATTTCCGTGTACAGAAATGGAACAGTATATAGGGCTCCTGAAAGTGGCCGTAATAAGGGAACCGATCTAGTTGCTTTAGATTTTATGAATATCTCTGATCCTTATGTGGTGGTCAGCTTGGGTAACCAAGTGCGTGCCATTTCTCACTTTGTTTTTGCTTCAATTTTGAACATTTTGCATATTTTTATGGTGTAAAAGCTGGGTTGGATTGGGCTTTGCAATTTTTCAATTCGATTTTGTCCTTGTGTTTTGTTTTTTTCATTTTACTAATCGTGGAAAGGGAAAATAAGAAACACTAAGAATCTGGGATGGGTTGGGGTTTGCACTTTAAATTCAATTCTACACTGATTTATTTTAAATTTATTAACCAGGGAAAGGGGTAAAAAAACCCAGGTTGGGGTTTGCAATTTAAATTCGATTTTACAGTGATTTATTTTAAATTTATTAACCGGGGAAAGGGGTAAAAACACCTAGAATGCCATTTATTTTAAGTTACAATAGGGAAATAAGTAAAAACACCTAGAATGCCATTTTTTAATTGTAGACTACTTGCAGCATGCCATTTTTTTCTCATAGTGAGCACTACAATCCACAGGCTTATTATTAAGGATGTTGGTTTGATTCTTGTCCTAGGGGCTATGATTCTGCCGACGGGTTATTGGTCAGGGATATGATTTTTTCCATGAATTTTGTTGTGGTTTCTCTCTTATAGACAATGGGTAGGCCTTTAATAACTTGCTCGATACTTTGCTAGCTCTTTTAATAACTTGTTGGATACTAGCTAGCTTTAAAATACCAAAGTCTATAGTAGCACTTACTTCTTACCCAATTAATTTAGTTGACAGTCATGAATTTAAAGTAAACGTAATGTGAAAGGCTTGAAAAATCCAAGATCGTCATTACATTTCCATTTGATAGGCATACTAGATTTGAATTTCCAGGCCTGGTTAGTATGTATATTTATTTATTCATAGATAGGTGAGGAAAGGGACCAGTAATGTCACCGGGCACAAAATCAAGAAGTGATGTGGCTCTCTTAGCCTTTCCTTTCTCAAATCTCTCTTCAAGGTGCCTACCAAGAGTATATATTGGACAAACTCCATCTAAGAAGGATATAGGTGGCAACCCCACTATCCCGTCTTGTTTGATTAATTGATGCAATTAATGTAAGTTAATATGCCCAAACATATCATGCCATAACTTACTAACATCGTTAGAATGCATTAACAAAGCTAAAGTAGGAGTTTTAAGCAAAAACTCTGAAAAAACATACAATTTATTTTTGTGATAAACTTTTCTAAGTGAAATCTTTCAGTTTTTTTTTGTTAAATCTACCAATAGGCATCGCTTTTCCGACGGTGTTCTGATGCTTCTGTCAAACATCCGACACATGAAGGCGACACTCAATTGACACTTTGTATGAATCTTTCGATGGTAGTGTCATGACTTTGACACTTTAGCCTGTCGGACGACCGACGCGTCAAGTGTCAGTAGGAGCCGAAAATTTGACCCTTTCTGGATAAAAACACTGACGACGTTGCCATGAATCCGACGCTTCTGCCCGTAGGAAGGCCGACCCTTCAAGTGTCGGTAGGCGTCGGATTTCCGATAGTTTGTGCAAGTTTTGATTGACACTTTGAAACAGAAAACTGTGGAATAGGCGACACCATGGTGTGTCGGATCTTTGACCCACTTTGGTAGCATGTCGAATATCTAACGTTATGCCACCGACGACAAAAAAAAGTTTATGTGTTGAAGATGCGACAGAGAAGTGTCAAATTTTAGACATGCAAGGTGTCATATTTTGGGTTGAAATTCTGTTGTGACCAAATGATAAAATAGTTAGACATCGCACATGTCCATAAACAATACAAATGAACTGTACAATTACAAATATTCAAGTAGATGTACATCAGTGTCACTTATCCCTATTGTAGATGCAGCATTGACAGCAACATCAACAACCCCGCTAAAGTTTGGCACGGATGCCTCTACATCCTGATGGTACAAACATGCGAAAATAACATTAAGAAAAACTAGTTGTGAAGTGAATTCAAATCTAACCAACAACTTCCATTGGAAGTGTGTACATTATCGTGGGATGAGTAGGTTGATCCTCATGGACACTTTCTTTTTTGAAGGAAGAGGGTCATCTGATGTAAAAAAACCCCTTATCTACATTTGGACTATGAGGAGATCCAAACCAAAGAGGTGATGTAGGGATTTGCGATGATGTCTGTAGTCATAAAGTGTTACCATAGTTAGACATGGAGTTGAATGGATGGAGTAATATGTACTGGAAAACTAACATGTTGTAATATACTTACCCTTTCCTGGGACATATCTCCCCCATAGGAGTGACCGCTTCCAGCAATTTCTTGCCCCTCTTCAGATGCTGATAGCATATGCAAGTTTAAAAATTATAAATATTATCAATCTATAAAGGAGTGTACAGTAAGAAAGTTAAATAATTCGAACAAGATTCAGTCATTAATCATGTACTTACATTCTTCAAGTAATCATAAATTCCACCTTGGAGTATTTCGCTGAGATCAATGTCTCCAGCATCAGGTTCTAAGTGGGGTTCCTGCAACTTCAAAATTGTAAATATTAGACAATTTAACAAATTAATCAAGACTAACACATGCATTAACAAAACGATATGTATAAACAAAATGACAAATGTTTAAATATTACCTCAATGGTGGTTGTTTGGGCCTTGGATACAACCACACCGGGTGCAGTACCACCCCCCTGAGAGGCATCAGTCTCCTACAAGATTAAAATTTGCATATATTACGAATCTTTTAATATGTTACATACAGTATGGAAAAATTAAAAATTGAACAATAATAGAGTTTTAACAATGTCCTTACCTAACCACCAGTCATCGTAGAGGTACCATGTCTTGGTATAGGACCATAACATGATTGACCATACGTTGTGCAGACATGTGGCTCGCTCTGAGGAACATGGGATGTCGGTCTATCCCCACCAATAGATGTTCTTCTACCACCAGAATCTGGTGGTTATACCCCAGTAGAGGGAGAGGCACTGTCTGGTCAATAGTGGTCGTGTGTCGAAAAACCATCTCAGCTAGAGTCAGAAATGCCTCCTGTGTCTAGGAAACCATATCATGTGCAGGAGGGATCTCTGTGCTCAGTAGCTGGGCACGGGGTGCAGGTATTTGTGGATTGGCATCTCTATGCCTAGCATTGGGTTGGTGTTGGGGTATCCCCCTACCAACTCCCTGGAAGCCCAACATGTCGAAATAGTTGACATGTTTCCCCATCACAAATGCTGCATACAACTTTCAGAGGAAGTACAACGGTAATTCCCTATTGTTGTGCGGGGGAATGTCAAAAACCATGTACCACCTATCCATCCAATGGTCTCTAATGGATGGAAAGGTGCACCACTCAATAGAAATATGTGGCCTGGTGCTCTCCGGAATGTCATTTGTCCTAGGCACTCTAAACAATGTATAGATGTGTTCTTTGGTTATTTTCAGCTTCTTTACCTCATTGTAGCTCAACCCATCAATGTATTGTTGTCTTTTCCTCTCCCTGTACGATGTAATGCTATACAAAGCATCATTCGATCTTGCGATCATATCAACAATAGTCAACAATGAATCTGACAAGGAGCGGTGGAGCTCATCTCCACCCTTCCAAGCAGAGCCAATCTCTTTGAGATGGCCAATAACCCTCAATATCTTAGCATTGTTATCCATAGTATCCACTACAATTATAAATACAAATAAAATATCATTAAAATATAAACACATGATATAATGACATCTCTAAGCACTGAAAAATGTATAACTAATGTACGACAAATAACAACATAAACTAAATCTATTATGTAAATTTAAAAATTGATCTTGAATTTTACAGTAAAGAATAAACATTTAACATTTTTCATTTTAAATTTATGTCCTAAATTCAAGTATTAATTCCAATTTCCATATGCATGTGTACATAAAATGTCTTATGTGCATATGTTGACTGGGAAGCTCCTCTAGCTTGTTTTAAGGCTTGGATTGTGAAGTTTCATCAAAATTGTGAGGTGTTGAATAATGCCCTTGCATGAATAGCTCCCAGATTGCGGGTAGAGGAAATGACTAGACCCTAGAATAGACGGCATAATTTTTTATTAATGAAGAAAATCCCAGTATAGGCAATGATTTTGTTAGATATGTAATTATTTATTGTAGCGTGATGTTTTTTGGACTCCAAAGTCTATTTAGAAGATCTTTGTTTATATATAATTTGGGTCATGTATGGATTCCACTTGATGTTATTTTAGTTCTATGCCCTCTTTGTATATACCCATGAGAGACTTTAAATGCACAATTGTGTATAGTGGAATTTATGGTTGCAAGGTTTCCACTGGATTCTATCATGTATGATAGTATGTGATTGGCATATAATCAAACACATCAACCTACCTATATATCTTCATGTTCGTAGAGCCTATTGTTGAACTTCGTTGTCTTGACCTTAACCAAAAAGCACCCTTCAGTCAAGAGAATATTTGTTAAGCATGTGAAGCTTCTATTCCTTATTTTAACACTTGTATTAGGAAGTTTCATCAAAAGTATAAGGTGTTTATTGATGTTCTGAGACGACTAGCTTCAATATTTCAGATAGAGGCAAGGGATTTACCATGTTTGTTTATGTATTTTAGGGAAGATATGAATTCTACTTGATTTTTTTTAGTTGTATGCAAGCTTGCAATATAATTGACAAACTTTGCATATTTGTTAATTTTGGTTTGGATTCACAATGATGCTTGCGAATATACATATGCAAATAGTGAAGTTCATTTGTTTTTTATGAGTTAATTGGGGTTTTGGTTTACATTGGGCATGTATATTACTTATGCAAACTTGCAATGTGCTTGACAAACTTTGCATATATGTGAATTTTGGTATGGATTCACAAAGATGCTTGTGAATATGCATATGGAAATAGTGAAACTGATTTGTTTTTTATGCATTAATTGGGGTTTTGGTTTCCATTGGGCATGTGAATTTTGGTAAATAATCAAAATTATTTGGTTTTTATGATTAAATTGGGGTTTTGGTTTCCATTAGCCAATTCCATTTGGGTTTTGGTTTCCATTGGTTTCCCTTTGGCAAATTCCATGGGTTTTGGTTTCCATTGGCCAATTCCGTTAGGGTTTTGGTTTCCATTGGTTTCCATTGGCCATAAATTAATTTATTTTGGTTTAATTTCAAATTAGGGCAACTAAATTAATGAATTTAGGGAAAAAATCATGAGAATAAATGAGGGAAATATGAGAAGAATTGAGGAAAATACCTCACAAAGAGGAGGTTGATCCAAAGGTGGAGGTGGATGGCTTTGGCACACCCAAAACACGTTCGCCCACTTACGTTCTACTCTGTCCAAGCTCCAACAATGCTGCGATGTGGCGAAAATGACAGGCTCAACCCATTTTAAACAAAAAATAGGTTTTTACAAACGCGAGCACATTTATTCAAAGCAAAATGGGAGCGTGATTTGATTCAATAAAATGAAGGCGTGTTTTGTTCTACTATCTTAATTAGCATGCCTGTTAGCAGCCTTGGGACTAGGCTTGGTAGGGTCAGGATTGTTTGGGATGATTTCTATTTTATGGATCAAGAATGATTGACTTCACTCTACCATTGCATCTAAAAGGTCCCTCAAATTTGTGCACTCACCTGTATACATTATGAGAAAAAAAACTGATTGCAATTGCTTTCTTGACCTCGAACCCCTTACCACCCTCCAATGACTCTTCCCTCACCCCTCTCTCTCTCTCTATTTGTCTCTCTCTAACAAATTAACCCCCCCCCTTTCTCTACCTCTAAATCCTTACCACTCCCTCCCACTTCTCTACATTTAACCCCTTACCACCCAAATTCTATTTATTGTTATAATCGACAAACAATAAAACTGTAAAGTTACAAAATGAGCACGTGTTTTTGAATGCTACAACACATGTGTGTTTTGTTTTGGCGGGCTTCATATTTGAATTTAAACAAAACATGTGCATGTTTATTAGCATTATGATCGAAACCTCTACATGTGTTGGAGTGGCATTCCTAGGCCTTTGTGTCTACTTCAGATTTATCATGCGTATGCTAATTGAGCATTACATCTATTTTTTCATGATACCCGTGTTTAGCCACTGGTTACAATATGCTACACACCATCATTTTTTATGAAATTTTAAACATAGATAGCATTTTTTCTGAAGATTCCAAATATGTAATTTTTAAACATAACATATATACATTTTCTATTTTATTCTTATTTTTCTTGTGTCATCAATCCTTAACTCAAAAAACACCGTTGTTAGTGTTTCATCCATAACTCTTTCATTTCTCAGCTATTTTGAAAAAAAATGTATCGTACACTAAAGGACACCGACTTCTACATGCTATAAAAAACCATTTCGAAATAATTGCATTTATACCTTCAAAGGCTGCACCTACACGTAGAATACTGTTTGTGAGGTTCGATTAGTTAAATAATTAAAAACAAATTTAAAAATAATTATTTTTTTTGGAAAAAAAAGAGGTGCATTAGTACTGGTTGTTCTCTACATGTCTACCATTTTGTTGGCATGAAGTTTTGTGGATAATTAGCTGCGTAGAAATAAGGATGATGCGCAATGTCGAAGATGCCGCATAAGGGAGAAAGTTGGCGCGCAAGGCGGATTGGTCATATTTTGTAGATTTTAACCATGTTTTGTGGATTTTGGTCATATTTTGTTAATCATGGTCATTATTTTGTAGTTTTTGGTCCAAGTAGTTAGGAAGTTGATCTAAGTGGACCATTTTGTAAAAGGTGCAAGCCTATAAACAGATCTAGGAGTTGTAATATTAAAAAATCCCTTCTTTTTTGTGTATTTAGAGGGTGCATTTGTGATCTGTCTTCGATGCGAGATTTGAATTGTGGAGTTGTTTTGAGAACCTGCAGTTTTGATGCGAAAGTAATATGACATGACGAAAATTTGATGGAAACACTATGTCTTTTTGCTTCTTTCTGTTTTCATGTTTTCCTGCGATGTGATGTGGATAGATTCATGCAGAAATATAATGCTTCTTTCTTAATGATGCGATTCTTTTATGTTTTATGTCATGTTATGCTGGTAGATCTATTTATGCATTGATTCTCCTGCTACGAACTGAATATGTTGATATGATGAATGATGATAATTTATGATAAATGAACCAATGCTTGATCTGTGAAGTAATGGTGTGATAGTTGAACAGTAGATGTGAAACCTCTCCTTCTAACTGTGGAAACGAGGTTCTGACAGTTCTCCCTTGAACATCTCAGGTGAGACCTCATCTGCTTCGCAGGTGTTGTTGGATAGGGTAAAACCTGTGTAGGCTGGTGCTCAGGGAGATCGCTGATTTAAGGGTGTCGACAGAGAGTGAACCCCTATCGACGGATTTGTGTCAACACATTTTTCATATTTGATTCCATAATTTAGGTACTCAAAGGATGCACCCACAAAAACATCTATTTTATAATTTGTCCCAAAAATAAATAAAAAAGTCTATGCTAAAGAAGATCAAACTTTAGATAGTTAAGAACATTTTCAATAGAAAAAAATATATATTCGGAAACATCATTAAGTTTCCTACATTTCATCTTTTTTACTCGTCGCAAGATTCATTGTGTATGTCTCAAAATATCCATGTAATTTGAAGGGTGCTTATTTTTCAGTTTTCTATTTTATTTAACATGTCAAAAGAGACCCATGATCAGCTTGCACACACCCATATCTTATCTACTATTCCAACAACAAAAAAAATCTTATCCAAGGAGTGATATGTATGGCTATGATACCATGAAATACCAAGAATATATGTATAAACATATAAAAAATATATAACATATTTAAAAACTTAAAGAAAACATCAAACAAATAAAAATAGATCTAAGCAAATAAGATAGAGGAAAAGATAAATTAAAGTTGTAAAACCCAAAGTTGGGAAATGTCCACATAAGCATGGCCTTCTAGAGTTGTTATGGAACACACATGTATGGAGTTTAAATGATATCCACATAACTTTGAATCATATAGGTGATCCACCTTAAGGACCCATATTGTCCAATGTAATAACAAAAAGTGCAAGCCACCATCGTCCCTCCCTTATTCAAGACCAATTGCTTGAATTGATAGTAGCTAAGAGAAACCTATACCATTGATCACAAGGAAATATCATTGTGTCCAGATAAACCAATCCATAAGGTTAAACAATAGTCTCATCCAAAGATAAGGGAGAAGTAGTGGATAAGAATGGCTTAAGAGTGTATGTAACCATTATTTGAGAGGCGCGCCATCACTAAATATTTCCCAAAACTATTTCCATATGTACATGTGCAATATAGTTACAAAAGTATAGTGTGACGTAATGACATGTATAAATACCCTGCAAATTATGTTGCAATGATCACTATTATGAGCACTATTTGAATTGACTTACTAGACAATATTAAAAGACAAATTACATTATGACAATTTGAAACCCCAAATATAAAATTTCTCACAAATTGATGATCTCATATTATCAAAATAATGAACTCTTAATATAATATTATTAACCATAAATGTGGTTGATGATCTCTAATCACTAATATTACACTCTTACTACAAGGTGATTACAATGCGTTTTTTTTGTTTGTAAAATGAATTTAATCAAATTTAACTTATATATTAACTTAAATTGTGACATGATTTCCAATTAGTAATTGTTTTTGTTTGCAATACGAATTTATTTTAGTTTAAGAAATATTTTTATTTCAATGTGGTTCATGCTCAAATATGGGGAGGCTACATCCATGGAGAAGCAATCCAAGGGACCCATTCGAAGAGGCCTCACCTTGTTAAGCTAATATATGAGCCTATCTTCGACACAATACTCAGGTTCCTAACCCTAGAAGACCCAGAGAATTAAACCCTCCACCTAGACCTCATGACGGCTTGGTCTTGAAAGCTCCAACCAATTAAACCAACCAAAAAAGCTTTTAGTTTTAAAAAAGATTATTTTATAGTAAAATAATACATAACACATCACTTAGTTGAGGAGCGAGTTTTAATTGTTACTTAAAAAAATCAAATTTATATGAAAGCATGATTACACATTGGTTTGCATTGTCAAGTGAATTGGATTAGTATTTTCTCAAATATGGATTTATTTTAATTATAGAAAAGATCATCTTATAAAAGATATTTAAATTAATATTTTGTGAATCTTTTATTGATAGTATTTATAAGCAAGTGTTGTTGATAATAATAAAAAATAATAAAAAATAATAAAAAAAGTATTTAAATTAAAAGTCAATACAAAATAAAAACTATTTGAATTAAAGTTGAAAACAATTACACCACAAGTTATTTGATCGCTCTTGGTTCTTGATGTATGTAGATTTATGATCAAATCAATATAACTTTTTTATAGTTTAAGTGGACATCATTTACATTTTATTTCTATTGTCATGGGAACTTCATGTTACATAAAGTTACACAACTTTACCAATTAAAACATCTCCCCCATACCGAGTTGTAAGTACAATGTTACTCTCCATGAAATAATTCCTAAAATCGTTCATAATAAACCGTAAAACCCCTTTTGCATATGAGAATAATGATAAACCCATTCATGGTTGAAACGAATACTGAATTCAAATCAATGAAAGAAAACATTACATTTACACACAATGAACCTTTACATGAGTGATTCCCTAAACCAAGCATGGTATGCCATTATTTCTGAATCTATTTACACAATTATTTTCAATAATGTAATCATGCCATTATAATTTTCGAATCTATGCACACAAGTATTTTTAATAATCCAATCATTTCACTTGATGTTCACATTGTTGCATTGGAGTCCAAAGATCAGAATGAATTCCATTGGATACAATGTACAATAGTTGGTGAAACCATTAGCATAATTTTGTGGAACCATGAATAATGTTGGTGGAACCATAAATATAAGTTGTAGAATTGTGAACATTTGGTTCAACTCTTAACCTAAGTTGTTGGAACCATAAAAATTTGGTTCAATATGAACATAAGCTCTAAGAACATAACATTAGGTGATGGAACTAGGATAATGTTGGTGGAACCATGTTTATGAAATATTGTTGATGGAACTGTGAACCTTTAATGGTGGAAGCATTAGCATTATTTATGTAATTTTTAACAAAGTTGGTGAAACTTTGTATATTTAATGGTGGAACCTTGATCAAAGTAGGATGATTTAAGGCACTTATAAAACCATAGACAATGTTAATGAAACCATGACATCTTTAGCATAATCAATTAGACTAAAAATTAAACTAAGTAATTGTGTGTCAATCTAATATCCTTGAGGAAGTCCGGCCTAAATGGTTGCTTTTACTCTTACATTAAAATACTACAGTCATTGTTAAAAAATTCAAATTATTTATTTAAAAAAAATAAAATAATGTAGTATTAAAGCAAACAATATTTCTTTTCTAATAAAAATACAATCTTTAAAAAAACATAATCCTTATTGTTATTCATGAAAAAAAAATCATTACAAGACCTTCAATCTTTATAGTTTCATTCTCCATATCCTTTAAAGGAAAAAAAACACATCTACATACAACCTAAATACTATATATTCAGTATTCAAAGGGACCATTATACACTTAAAGAGAATTATGCTTAGGAAAAAATTCATTAAATAAAAATGGTTATGGTCAAATAAACTATGTTCAAAGAAGTTACCTAGCTGAAGAAGACTTTTTCAGAGCTGCCTTTGATTGTCCGTGACAAGCTCATCAAACGATGAAATTATCTATGGTGGAGGTCGTTGAACTAGTTTCTATCTTGCAGTTAGGGTCTAATGGAGTGGGGAATTCATTCAAAATTGAAATTAATAATGGAGGGCAATGAATTCAAAATTCAAATTTACATTTCCCTCCCATGGATTGCAACGATAAAACCTATTTTCGAGGCCCTGTCTACATCAAATTGTAAGGATAACCAGGAAGTAGTTGCCTGAAAGTAGTCCCTCGGGACGAAGGATAACGGCTGGGTATGCAATGTATGACCATGGCCGATGGCCATACCTTATGCAGTGAAGGGACCATACCTTATCCGTTGATGACCATACCTTATGCGTTAATTGGACATTCAGCCTGACAATTGACAAATTAGTCTTAAAGACGAGTCTGTCTCGTAAATAAGGCTCGCCTCGCCTCGCCAGATGTACATCACTACTTCACCTAGGGTTTAAAATTGACTGGCAGGTATGGATGTTTTTGGCATTTTTCCACGTCAAATACACCGGGAGCTGAAACTAGCACATCAATTAAGAAGTCCATTTTATTTTTACAAGTTTCAATTTGCGACAGTCTTCAGGAATCCGGGGACGGGCAGGACGCAGGCAGTAATAAATTGGAATTTGGAATCAGGCTTGCAGGATTCAATAAATTTTCAGCCTTCAGGGATGAGAATGCAGGATTGTACAGGCTCACGCTGGCACCGTGGCAACATGGTTGGACAGTGGACAGCCTGGACTCCAGCCTCTCACACATGTTACAATTTACTCCAGAATCCAGCCTCCAATCTGCTTGCATGATGCATTATGTGCATTGAAGTTTTATGTGCATTAAGTTTTTGCGAAAGGGTTAGTTGATAAATCATAATACTTACTTAGTCACTTTATGCCATTTTGGATAGTGTTAATGTGCTATTTGCATTTGACATCTACTGCAACTTGCCTTGGTCGGACCTCCATAAACCAATTCTCCAAGTTTCAGGATCTAAATTTTGTTCTGGATTTGGAAAATGGCAAGGTAGTTTTACAGTTTGAGTAGGGTTTTGAGTAGGGTTCAAAACCCTGGAACCTAAATGCTGGGTTTTCGTTGTGTCTGAGACTTTTCTTGGGCAGGGTTTTCGTTGTGCCTGAGACTTTTCTTGGGTGCGTTGCCAGTTTGGTTAAAACTTGAAAGGGCCACTATCAATTTCTTGGAGGCTTGCAACAAAGAACAAGGTACATTCTGCACCTATTTTCTTCAACAAATTGCAAGGTACAATCTGCATCTATAAATTCACTTGATAAGAAATAATAGAAAAAAAAAAGAAATTAACCTCTACTAAAATCTTAGGGACTCTTTTTCTTGAAGAAAATATGAGATTTGCATATCACAGGAATTCTGTCTAAATGTATCATTCTGGTTACTTATTCTCTCTCAATGCAGAGTATTTGTTAACTAGAAAAGCCCATAGCAGTTTATTACCCAAGGGATAGTGCAGCTGCGGCTTACTCTAGATGCATCATGTCGGCCATTATTAATGTAATTGTCAATTATTAAGTAAATATCATCACTGATCTCATTTTCATGTATATTTGAATACATCTTTTATATATATATATATATATGATTATTACATTTGCTAAGAAATATATGTCTGTGCATGGACTAATCTCCATGAACTGGAACGCTTCCACTATTGCCTCAAACGTGATTTGAACAGTTCACCGACAACACGGTATAGTGTCTAAAATGAAATGGTTCTTACATTCTAGGTGAGCTTTTACATATGTGTACATAAATGCAGTTCACAAATATATACATATTTTAATTCTTATAAAAACATTGGGTCTCAATGAAATGGTCATTACATTATTATACCTGCCACAGCAGTATATTGTAATCGTTCGATTTTGACCTCCTATTAGTTGCCCTTTGACCAAAAATTTAAAATCTGTTTTCTAAAGTTTAGCTTTGGAGTTTGCCAAAAAATATTTTAAATTTTGATAAAAATATTTGCCTTTGCTATTTTGTCAGCTTCTAATTGGCCAATAAGGGATGATGTCAGCCTTGGAGTTTGGTATCTGGTTTTCACTTGACACATGGCTACTATGACATCAGCATTTATTTTATTATTATGTTATTTATTTATTTTATTTTGCATTTATAAATTGTATATATTTTATATAATACTATTTTATAACCGCAAAAATAAACATAAAGTTTTGAGAGAGCTCCGGATTTTCTCAATCTACCATAATCTCAGATACCTTCGTGTGCGTCTGTTACCTGGGATGTGAATGCCAAATCCAAAGGCGACGCAGGAAGCCGAGGAAATCATGAGTGACACTGGATCTTCACTCTCGATTTCATTCGTGGAAGATTTTCATGGTATCATTAAGCTCTACAGCGATGGATCCGTTGTGCGTGCAGAGGAACCATCTTTCAATCTTCCCCCATTGAAGGAAAATTATGAGCAGGTCTTATACAAAGACATAGTGTTTGAACACACCCTAGGCCTGTGGGCGCGTCTCTATCTCCCTCCTCCTCGCCACGACTCCACCGTTCGCTTGCCTGTAATACTCTACTTTCATGGTGGCGGCTTCTGTTTGTTTAGTCCGCGAACTCCCGTATCTCACCGCTTCTGCTTAAAGTGGGCAGCCGATGTAGGCGCCCTCATAATCTCCGTCCACTACAGACTGGCTCCCGAGCATCGCCTTCCTGCCGCTTATCAAGATTCCGTCTCTGCACTCCGATGGCCCCATTCCCAGTCCATTTCCATCAGCGGAGGTGTAGCTGGAAGCGATCGCTGGTTCGATTCCCATGCCGATTTCTCCAAGGTATTCCTCATGGGCGACAGCGCATGAGGAAACATCGCACATCGCCTGGGGATGTGGTCTAGCGGACAAGATTGGGGAGGCAATATGCGAATCAGAGGATTGATTTTGTTGAATCCTTATTTCGGAGGGGAGGCACGGACTATGTCCGAGAGTAAAGAGAGGCAAGGGACCGCAGGCTTTACAGTGGAAATGTCTGATGTGTTGTGGAGGATGGCACTGCCTGTGGGAAGCAACAGAAACCACCATTTCTGCAACCCACTCGCCCCATACACCGGAACGCCGGATGTTTGGTCCCTTGCAGGTCCCCTTCCCTCGACGGTTATGGTGATTGGAGGGCTTGACATTCTGAGGGACAAACAATTGGAATACTGTGAGCATCTCAAGAAATGCAGTAAGCAAATCATTGAAATTGCGGAGTTTGAGGAGGAAGATCATGGCTTCGCCGTCAAATTAGAACAGCAGAGTTCGATCAAACTGATAGAGTACGCTTCCCATTTCATTAAATCCGCATCTTGAAATAAATATCAGACCGACCAAGTAGTGCTCAATCGATCCGATTTCATGAATGAAGTCTTTTGTTTGTTTGTTTTTCATGAATTAGTTAGTTTATGTGCATGTCTGTTTTCAACTGACGAAAACCGCCATTGTAATTGTTATGTGGCTTGCCTAGCTCTGATGCGATGGGGTTCCAGTACTATATTGCCGTCTTTCATGCTTCAAAATAAAATTCGTTGGCCGGTTCAATTTGTGAACGTCGGTCAGTGGGCTTTCAATTCATTGTTTGTTCCTGTAAATTTGTTTTTACTTAAATACTCATAAAGATGTGTGATTTGTTTTTTCAATTTAAAAAAAATATCAAAAACTTTTAATGTATAATTATTATAACGTGCATTAGAGTTGATAAGAAAGTAAATCAATTTTTTTTATTATAATTAGTTTTCAATATTTAACTTACCATTTGAAAAGGAAATATACATCATTTGAATGAGAAAAAAATAGCTTGTCCACATAATTATTATTATTATAATTAATTTGATTAAAAAATAAATACATTTTTTATTATAATTAATTTGATTAAAAAAGTAAATAATTTTTTTTAGTTTTTAATATTTAATTTGACTATTGAAAAAAAAAATACATCATTTAAGAAAAAAATGGTCCATTAGACTATAATATATATGTTTTTAATATAACTTGACAATATAATTATTATAATGTGTATGGACTTTAAGAAAATTTAAGAGCAATAAAATAGTTTGTGCACATGAATCCATTCTTTTTAAAAGCCACTTCAAGTAGAGTTCAAATTTCTTAGTAATTTCAAAAAAGTTTATGATAGATTAAACAAGTGGAATAAGCAACGCAGTTGCTTAGTACCTATCGCTTATGTAAGAAACAATTTTTAAAAGCCACTTCAAGTAGAGTTCAAATTTCTTAGTAATTTCAAAAAAGTTTATGATAGATTAAACAAGTGGAATAAGCAACGCAGTTGCTTAGTACCTATCGCTTATGTAAGAAACAATTTTTAAAAGCCACTTCAAGTAGAGTTCAAATTTCTTAGTAATTTCAAAAAAGTTTATGATAGATTAAACAAGTGGAATAAGCAACGCAGTTGCTTAGTACCTATCGCTTATGTAAGAAACAATTTTTAAAAGCCACTTCAAGTAGAGTTCAAATTTCTTAGTAATTTCAAAAAAGTTTATGATAGATTAAACAAGTGGAATAAGCAACGCAGTTGCTTAGTACCTATCGCTTATGTAAGAAACAATTTTTAAAAGCCACTTCAAGTAGAGTTCAAATTTCTTAGTAATTTCAAAAAAGTTTATGATAGATTAAACAAGTGGAATAAGCAACGCAGTTGCTTAGTACCTATCGCTTATGTAAGAAACAATTTTTAAAAGCCACTTCAAGTAGAGTTCAAATTTCTTAGTAATTTCAAAAAAGTTTATGATAGATTAAACAAGTGGAATAAGCAACGCAGTTGCTTAGTACCTACCGCTTATGTAAGAAACAATGTAAAGTAAATTAGCATTAGACATCATTCATGGTCATTTACAACTCCATGAGTGATTTAGGCGTTAAGAATCCCTTGGTAGTCTTATGAGAAATTTTTGATAGACATGAAACACCTAACACTAGACACTACCATCCATGGGATACTTAACGCCTAAATCACTCATGGAATTGTAAATGACCATGAATGATGTCCGATGCTAATTTACTTTACATTGTTTCTTACATAAGTGGCAGGTACTAAGCAACTGAGTTGCTTATTCCACTTGTTTATATTGCAATGACATTTAAGATATGCATATATATATATACTTACATAACTTATATGAATATGATTAATTACAAATGAAACATGGCAGCCAATGAATGTTTTTGCATGTTGATTATTGGATACTTTCATTTATTAATGCAATTTTGTTTCTGGTTATTATAGTTTAAATTTGAAATTGTATTTTAATTAAGTTTGTTTTGTTGACAGTACAACCATATCTGTAACACCTCGGTTTTGACCCAGTTTGCATTATATATATATATATATATACACAACCATATCTGTAACACCTCGGTTTTGACCCAGTTTGCATTAAATGTATATATATATATATATATACATTAATAGTGGTGTGGAGCTAAAGGAAAAAAGGCCCACCATGGATTATCGTTTTTATGATTGGGCGATTAAATCGGTGCCGATGGTATTTTGTATTTTGTGCTAGCCTATGATTTTAAATCATCATGTAAATATTCAATTAATTAAAAACCCACAACCACCTATTTCAATGCAACAATAATGAGAAGGGGCATGATTTCCTAAGGATAAGGAGGGGGAAATATTTAACCTTTGAGGCCAATGGGGAAAAGCCAAATGTCAAAGGGAGAACCCATGAAACAGTCAACTACCTTTCTTGTCTCATTCACCCAATCATTTAATTCTTCCAAAAATGGTTGAGTTAGTTAATGCATGGGGGTGGGGAAGAGTATAGCAGTCAGAAATTTGAATTGAAGAAGTCATCAAATGTTGGAAAACGTTTTTCTGACTTGTGGGGCAAGTATATGCTTGGGAAGGCATGCCCAAGCCATTACTCACCCATTACTTCCATTTTCCTCACCATTCTCCTTCATGTGGGCTCCCTTCATGCAGCTGAAGCTTCCTATGTGTTCATCCTTCATGTTTTTACTCATTTTCCTCATCTTGCATGCCCAGAAAATATGTTTTGGTGTTGTTCAGCAAGTGGTCTAGGAGTATTTTCGTTTTGGAAGTTTATGGCAGTCATTTTGGCTCCTGTAATGCCATAAATGTCCTCAAAATTCATGGGCAAAGAAGATTCATGTTTTTGGGTTTAATAGAGGTCGTTTTTGCCTTGAAATCCTCATAGCCATTTTCTAAAATTGATTTGCTGAGTTGGGTTGTTGTAGAGGTCGATTTTTCCTCTGTGGAGCAATAAAACAGGTTTGAAATCGTTTTCCTCACCCTGGTATTTTTCCCCATCTAAAATTTGTTTTTGGTTGCCCGCATGTTGTAAATTGCCAGCAAACGCATTTTTTTGTTGTTGTTATGGGCGTTTTTGTTTTGGTATAAACTGTGATGCACCCTACTTTGGGTCTGAACCAGTTAGGAATGGAAGAGGTAAATTGCTTGATAAACCTAATGCATGAGGAACCTCACTGAGGGATCTTGAGGGTTGATTACTCCTTACTGCACATCCTGAATAGCACTTGAAGGGAATGCATAGCATGAGGGACTGTACAGCAGAGAAGGAGATGATTCCTTGTGTTGGGTGCGTATGTGTTGGAAAATCCAAGTCAGATCTTGTGTAGGTGTC
>LPNX011163896.1:168606-190865 GCA_001517045.1 Pseudotsuga menziesii | reverse complement strand
GAGCCCACTAGCTTAGAAAACAAGCCTTTCCATCCCCTTGGTAGTTTAATAAACCCAAACATAGCTTTGGATTGACTGAGTTTTGACATATCTTTGGCTATCTGTGAGCTTGCTAGTTTCCCTTTCCTTAGGGAATCATGGCCAGCTCAGGGGTGGCAGTGTTGCTGAGAGATTAAGGAGCACACTGGCCTATGGTTGGGTGGAACGTTGCAGCGACATAGCTGGTTGCGGACGAGCTTTTTCATAAGATAAGTATTCCATGGCTCTATGGTAGAGCCCACTAGCTTAGAAAACAAGCCTTTCCATCCCCTTGGTAGTTTAATAAACCCAAACATAGCTTTGGATTGACTGAGTTTTGACATATCTTTGGCTATCTGTGAGCCTGCTAGTTTCCCTTTCCTTAGGGAATCATGGCCAGCTCGGGGGTGGCAGTGTTGCTGAGAGATTAAGGAGCACACTGGCCTATGGTTGGGTGGAACGTTGCAGCGACATAGCTGGTTGCGGATGAGCTTTTTCATAAGATAAGTATTCTTGTTTGTTTCATCTCTGCAATTGTATTTGGTGTTTAATGATAATGATGAACATGCTAAATGATTGAATGAAATGTAGTTTTCTTCCGCTCTATGATAAATAATTATTCATCTATGCATGTTTTAGTTCAAAGCATTTCAATTTTTTTCATGTGTATGTTCATGGGGCTAGTTGCTCGGGTAGATAGTATTACGGTAGCGTCCTCTTCGCCGGTCGGAGGGTTGGGGACGTTACAATATCTCCGCATGTTATTAGTTTACTTATCTTATTTCTAAAAAATATTAATAGTTTAGTCCAATAATGTTTTGATAATTTTTGTGAAATCCATTTCATTGAATTCAAGAATAATTAATAAATAAACATGATTAATAAATTTACCTACAAGTTATAGTACCAAAGGTATTCAGAATAATAACAAAATTCATATGTATTTGAGTTTTTCGATTTGCAAATGGACAATTTTGCTTCAACCTGGTCGTTGAATTCTAAGCAACATTCTTAACATTAAAAATCGAATGCTTCTTTTTCATACCAATCTTTGTAGAATTTTATTTTTTACATCTTGCTCATTTGTTTCATCAAATTGAACAAGTAAACATATTTTGATAACAAATTTAACTTTGACATGTGAAGGATATTTCCTCTTCGAACACTGTAGATCCTCATTGCATATCCTCAGCACTATCTTGAAAGCCTTCTTTATAAATATCAACATTCCATAACAAGAATAACCTCTTCTTCTTAGGAAGAGAGCTATGGCCCAGGGACGAGACTGAGGTATCAGTTTCTTTTTCATGGGTTTTGCCAGAGCTACTAGGACTAGGATGAGAATCAATATCATTCTCATTTGTTTTGTTGAAACTACAAGCACCCAGAGCACCCAGATTAGAATGACGTTCATTATGGATTTCTTGCAGCTTTAAGTTACCCCCAACTAAAAAGTCTTCTATTTCTTCACTATTCCCAAAAAAATCGGACATAGAACTCTCTACTTCATGGTGAAACTCTGGCAGATAACCTTATTTTTCCTTCGAAGAGCGGGTAACGCATGTATATATGTCAAAATATATTGCTATTTTCGAAGCCAAAAATAAAATTTGGGTAACTACGGGTCATGTCCACTTTCTATTGCCATTAAATTAAGACATTTAGTAGATTTTCTTGTTGCTTTGTACTGGGGCAAGCTATAAACTGGTTTTCTTTTATTATAGCTAGAATTAAGCTAAAGGTTTCAGCTTCTTAGCTTTTTTATTAGAACTTCATACAGGATTCCTGCATAGACTTTTATGAAGACCTGGAGATCAATGGAACTTACTACATTGAAGCTATAAGTTAAGTATGTCTTCTATGCACTTAAAACGAGATTGGACGTTTCCTTATTTCGTTGTGCAAGGTTGAATATATGAATGTGGCATTTGTTATGTATATGTACAATTTATTCTAGATATCTACTAAAAACGTTTTTTTCTTCTCTTCATACCTCCATAATTCATTGGCTTTTTGTAAGTCTCTGCAGAAAGAATTAGACACACTTAACCTTGAATGCTTCTTTGTTCATACTTTGATTGATGATGTTAAATATAATATAGAGGAAGGTCTTAAAAGGATACTTTCAGAACCATCACCAAGGCCCAAGGGTGTATACATTTTACATGTTTCAGCAAGGCATCTATGAGTTATTGATAAATGAGGTAAGGGTTATATCCCATTGATAGTTATTGAGAATTAGACACACTTAACCTTGAATGCTTCTTTGTTCATACTTTGATTGATGTTGTTAAAGATAATACAGAGGAATGTCTTAAAAGGATACTTTCAGAACCATCACCAAGGCCCAAGGGTGTATACATTTTACATGTTTCAACAAGGCATCTGTGAGTTATTGATAAATGAGGTAAAAAAGTTATCTCCCATTGATAGTTATTGCCAATGTCAAATTTTATGATTAATTTTGTGTTTATATTTAAAAATACTAATAAACAAAACCAGTTGAACATGTTTATTTATTTTACTTTCTATTTGTATATTTCTGAATTCTTAGGGGGGAAATATTGAAAAGTTGGTTGATGCCACAAAGTTTTGGAAAATATTGAAAATCTAAAGTTGGTTGTTCTTTCCTATTAAGAATAAATTTTAATAGAAAGGTAAACAAATTTATTAAACCTTTTAATAGAAGGGTAGTCAAATTGACTAAAGATTATATGCAGGGCATTTTTTTTAACAAAACCGTCAAAACAAATTACACTAATGGGCAAGGGTGCCCGTCAAATTTAACCCTTGACTTCACCATATCTTATTCCATGGAGATTCATGTGTCTCTGACATTGGAGCGACTCATCTTAAAGACAATGATTCTATCTAGTAAATAAGGCTTTCCAACTAATTACGACCTACTACAGAGTTATTGCACTTGAAACTTGTACTTGCAAGTTGAAATACAAATATGATTTTCCTTCCCATAACTAATTTGTGATTGATTCAAGTTGTTTATTTCTTTTATCCTTGATCATTAGTAGAGATTTTTTAAGTTATCTTGTTTTTTCACTTTTGTATCTTGTCTTTTTCATCCTTTTGTAGGTGTCTTTTCTTTACAGCTGATCACAAAAGCATCAAAAAGGAGAATATTATCTCCCATAAGAGCTAATAAAGCTTTACATTCAAGTGATTTGAAAATCTAAGGGAATGTTGCATTGTTATGTGTGTTTTGTTCTAGATTCGAACCATTCAGACTAGGGAAACTGCTCTTGTCCACACCTACCAAATTTTACCGATAACAATTAGATGGTTTCCTAGTTCAACCTTTTCCCTAGAAATTTATGCAAGACACTTGTAGTCTGTGCAAATTGAGGAGAACACATTGCATGGGGATTATCACATTGCATCTGGGTAGAAACTATGTCATTCATAATATTTCATTTCTCATGTAAAACTATGGTTCCTATATTATTATATTTGACCAATCAAACATGCATTATCTTTGCAAGACTCATTCCACTGGAGGCACTGTCTAGTGATAGACTTTGAAGGACACCCAATGTGGTACTACTAGGAACTTGATCAATGTAAGTTGATGATGTAGGACTAATTTACTATCATTTCTTTGATTGTGGATCATAATGAAGTACCATAAGTGAACAAAATTGCGTCAAAAGATAATTTTTCATCATGATGATCTCTTTTCCAACTTGTAAATTTAATAATGTGTAATGCTTCTTTTTTTATTGAATAGAAATTTGTTAAGTTTAATTGACCCAATTTTGACTTAGCATAATTATTTAATATCCAAATTTGACCTTGGCTAAATTTATCTAGTAGAAACCATTATTATTTTAGGAAGTTGAAATTTAATCAACTAAATTGATTAATTTCTTGTTTATCAATTATCAAATTAATCCTTTTTTATTCTTCCCTTGTTACCTGATGGGATTTTTTATTGGCAGACATGTTTAACCAGTACTTGAAAATGAACTTGATATGGAGTTGTGATCAGGTTCACCTCCGTACAGCTACTATGATTCCCTTCTCACCACTTCATGGGATTAAAAATTTATTTGGCTGCCATATATTTAGTTGCATTTAATGCAAATACTTGAGCACAAACTATAGAATTGAATGCGGTTATAGAATAACTTACCCAATTATGGGTTCCAAACCATTTTTCCCATGGAATTTACCTAGCTTATTTCCTCTCAAGTATAGAAATTAAAATATCATTATTCTTGCCTTGATATAATGGTACTATTTGATCGTTAGTTCGAGTTCAACGAAATTGAATGCATTACCCGCACACAAGGAAAATGGAGGATTGCAATTAGGTTACTTCCCCTCTGCTACATGTCTCAACCCATTGTGCTTCCCTTTTTACCACTTCATGGGTTTACAAAACTTCTTTAGTGGTCCATTAATTCAATTGCAATTAATGCAACACTAGTTGAGCATGAACTATAGATTGGAATGATATAATAGATAAGATAAGATAATTTCATTAATGTCAAACAACTGACCATATCTATGGAATTCCTTTAAAAATTTCTATAGGTGTGGTCATTTTTTATAATTTCAATAGGTGTGTTCATTTTTAATTTTAATGTGTTGATAATTTTCAATAATGTTCTTCCCTTATAAGGATTTTGGTGTCCTCCAAGTACACATGGTACCTATTTATAAGGGAGTTCTCTACCAATGCTGAGGTTTGAGCGCACTCATTCTTAATATCTACCTTATGCTCCTTAATCCTCAAATAAAATGAACATGTCTCTCCAATATGACACTTCATGTATAAGCATGCAACATTATGGACAACTTTATATTGATGATGGTTAGTGGTGTGTTTTATTGATATCATTTTCTGTTTAATGTTTTTCATTATATTGAATGAGGTTGTGACCTACTTCCTTTTGTATACCATTTTAATCTTGTTATCTACTCCTTGAATGTAAGGAAGGTAATCCTTCTAATGACTACCGATGGATCAAAACTCACTCCCTTCTTTTTCAATTTCTCTTTGTATTTCTCTTATGATGCTTGTATTCTTATATACTATGCTCTTAAAAACCTTGTTTAGGTGGTGTTTTTCTTTGTCAAGGTGCTTCTTGTTAGATATTTTGATTGCCTCATAGTTCTAGGGTGTTAAGTACCTAAATATTTTGAGTGGGGCTGTGATAATAATTTGCATTAAGATATCTCTCAATATGTATTTTCTACTTAAGCATTTCATGGACGAGGGACCCATCCTACTTCTTGGTAATCAACACATCTATGAAGAGAATGCTCCCATTCTCAGCCAACTCCATGGTGAACTTAATATTCTCAAAGAGACAATTAAGGTGCTTAAAAAAATTGCTTCGTTATTCACTTCCATGGGGGAATTTCACATTGGTGTCACACATATTATATCTCTTCCATCTTGCTAGTTTAAGGCGACATGCATGTATTGTTTTTCTTGAATTTCTTGATAAAGATATCAACAACTATTTCTTGGGGTTTTGTAGTGAGTTTCAAACCCTCAATTTATGGTTCATTAGACCCTTAAGAGAGTATATGTATTGATCAAACTCTCAATCGAGCGTTCTTTAAATGTTTAAATATATGGTTGTGTAACTCAATGTGTTTGCTAAAAAGAATGACTTATATTTGTAGCTCGATCTCTAATTTTGGCCCAAAGAAATACCGAAAGATGCTAGAAATGTAAGTCTACTTACTTGGAAATGTTGAATAGCTACCTAGACTTTGTTATAGGTCTAAAAAATAATTGATGAATATTACATATGTTAAGTACAAAGTTGCAAACATGGAGAGTGGTTTTTTGAAAGTTTCAAATTCGAAGAAGGAAGTTGTACATATGGAGTAAGACATTGAGTTGAATGCAAACCATGCATCAAGGGTTTTGATATAAATAATCAATAACTTTAATACCATGAAATAAATTTTAGAATAAGTGCCAAAATCACATACACAACAAAATGAAAATAAAGAGTTAGAGTTTAAAACAATCAACTTTACATTAAAGATGTTTTAGAAGTTTCAATAAATAGCAACCTAATTAATCTTGAAATAATCTTGAGCAAGATGTAGCGCTCTAACTTTGGAAAAGATCCTAACCTAACTTTAACTTTAAAAGAAAATTGTCATTAAACTTTAAAAAAGTTTAATTTAAATATATGTAATTTTCTTTTCCTCACAAAAAAAATAATTCCACATAATTATTTAAATAAAAAATTCAATTTCAATAATTCTTTTAAATGCAAATTGTAATCTTATTTTAAAATAAAAACATGAATTTCCTTTAAATAATTGCTTTTAATAATAAAGATATTAAGAAATTAAACAATTAAAATCATTAAATAGATTAAATTAAATTAAATTAAATATACAATTCAATTCTCTAATTAATACCAATATTTTCCATAAATATATAAACTATTATACCAACTAAGAATAGGTACATACATAAATTACAATCACAAAACACTAAACAAGATACAACATCTAAATAAATTGTACAAAAATCATATGGAAAAACTCTCTTGAAATCTGTCACAATATATAATTTTTTTTAATTAATATTATATAACTTTGAACAAAATTATTAAAAATATATATTTAAAAAATATAATAAAAAATACATTTATTACCATCCTTCTTTAAATAAATTTGCAATGTGTCTTTCCATGTGTTCATCTTTCAAATTATTTGTTGCCACCAATGAATTTCACCAATTAATGTTTTTAAACTCGTCCATTCTTGTAGGAAGTCTTTTCAAATTTGGACGCTCATTTATCTTGAAGATACGGAGTCTGGAGATCATTCTTTCATTCCACACATAGTTATTCGATGGCCCCACTATGATTTCTAATTTCTTCAAGTTTAGTAGAAGCAACTCCTCTAAATTTGGCAACCTCTCCAACAAAGAGAGCTCCTTTAGATGTCAATAGAAATACTATTCCGAGTAATGAATATGTTGAAACTTGCAACTGTATTTCGGTAGACTTGACCCTATGTACCCCTCCAATTTTTTTTCTTTTTTGGTCAAAGTTTGAATCACAAACCATCTTTGAGTTTATGGTGCAGTTTTTATATGAAAATAAGTTTAACTAAGTATTTATATGAAACAAATTTAAACCGAGTATTTACGGTGCATGTTTAATATGAAAATAAGTTAAATTGAGTATTTACTGTGCGGTTTCTCTTCCACAAATGCAACTCCACGCTAAATTCAAACCAAGAAATATGATAAAAAAGGTAAGCATATTTAGTAACAATTATGATTCTTATATAATTACGCCGAAGGCGTTTTCTCTATGGAGACGTACTCTCGGAAGATTCCTCGTTTCTTTGGTCAATCGCATGTTGAAACGTGTTTTTTTCCATCCACGAATTACGATTCGAGAGTTGTCTAGCATGTTAAACATCGATTTTGGTTTTATCCTCTTGCTCGCAGTCACGATTCACTCACCGTTCATTATCATTTTCCGACAAAATCGCAAGGTTGATTTCACGATTCTATTGGTAGTAAAGGAAGTTGCCCCCTTCACTATATAAATTCAATCATTATCTCATTATTCATTTTGTCTTTTGGGTGCAGCCCTAGAATGCAGAAAATTACCTGTAATCGATCGAATTTTGACAAGGTTTGCCCTAGAGAAGACTACCCACACGTAAAAATATATCCAAGCTGTTAAATTTGGTCCCAAAATTGATTCAAATCAATGAAACGATCAGATTCGACTTGGAAACAGACTATGTTTTAGCAGTTCACCAGTTAAATGGGATGAAAAAAAATGGAGTTTGAATGTGGGTGAGAGTCAGCGAGGTTGTCAATGCTGATAAATAGGTGGTAGGAAGGATTTCACACTCATTTATTATCATGTTTTACATCATTCCATTTAAATTCTCGCATATCCTGCCATAATGGATTAAATTGGTGGTTGTTCAAAATATTCTGGAAATCCATAAATTTGGTAGAAATTTTCAATGTTTGGGTTTAGATCATTGAAGGATTCATGCGTTTATGGTTTCAGTTTTTTGTTTGTTTGTTTGTGTGTTTTGGAGCAACGATTTGAAGATCAGATTGTAGTTTTTCTTTAAATAGCAAAAACATATCTTGGAAAAAAATATATGGACTTGATCAATGATCAATTCTATAAACCAGGTACATTAATCATCATGTTGGTTCTTTTAGAAGATCCATAAGATATAGAAAAACAAGTCACCAACTCTTCAGTCATTACTCATGATCAACAATTTTCTTAAATCTTTGACTGGATGGCTATGAACATAGGACAATTAGCAATTGTTCTCTTCAAAATTGGTTGATGCCCAATTAATCATATCTAGGGTGGAGGTGGGAGGGGATTGCCAATTGGAAAATAGAAAAATAGTTGGATTCCAGATCTTGAACAAGATCTTTAACCTTAACAAGATATGTAATCTCTGCAAATAGTTCCCACTTTGATATTAGGTTTTTGTAAAATCATCACATTTGGATTCTGGCTCTTAAACAAGATCTTTAACCTAAAACAAAAAACTGTAATTTCTGCTTGTGGCTCTTAAGCAGTATCTTTAATTACCTATACAAGATATGTAATCTTTGCAAACTATACTACCTTATACTCAAGTTGGAATCTATCATCATCATCCCCCTTTTCCATTGCGTAAACATTTCAAATCCTTTTTAACAACTTCAAGGGGAAACTAGCATAGCAAATTTAAAAGGTGGAAAATAGGTCCATTGCTGCTTTTTTTGCGTGGTTGGCAGTGATTCTGCACCTTCGCCCTCGTTGTTTAGTTCCAAATGTTAGGGTTATTTTTCAATTCACTACTCATTGTCTTAAGCATGAACTTAACTAAATATATATTATACGTTATACAGTGCAGTTTCTTAAATAAAATGTGCAGTGGTGAGGCTTTGTTCTAAATTTTAAATGCATTAATTTCCATACACAATGCAGTCCTAGTGAAATAAATCTTTCACCTGTGTAAACATTTTGATTTTGGTTATGATTCTTGAAGGAGTCAGTAAATTATTTGTATATATGCAACGAGTGCTACGTCGGGAGAATCCAGGTTTGGGCCAGAAATCGAAAATTGTTCAGGTTTGGGAGAAAGATCGAAAATTCTAGCTCAATTCTAGCTCAATGCCCAAGGGTGAGAAATGATGATACTGATCCAGAGGAGATAGCGACCCCAACATGCAAAACCTATGACTGCCCAGCCTACGTTACTATTCATGAAGATAATGAGTTGGAGATCCAGCGTTATAGTAATAAAATGATAAATCGAGCCAGTATGAAGGATAATCAGTCTTGTTTTTCAATCTTTTTTTAAAATTCTATGGAGCTCTTTCTGTAACTATTTCTGATTTCCATCCTGCAACCCGCATCCCGAAATTTTGGAATGCAGGATGTGGGAGCATTCTTGTAAGTATTGTGTGTCATCCGCAACCCACATCCTGAAATTTTGCAATGTAGGTTGCGGGATGGAAAAATTGCAAATAATAAATTTATAGCTCCCGCGACCCGCATTGCGGGATGCGAGATTCAGGATTCAACATGCGAAATAATAATTACTTGAAGAATCCGGCCCTAGTAGTCTGTCTGAAAGAATTATTAACGTTGATATCAGAGGTGGAAATCCAAAGAGTGTGGTTGCTATAACGCTAGATCTGCGATCCTGCATTTTCTCTCCGGTTCTTTTTCTATTCACCTCGTAGGAATCTGCAGAGTCGTGAGATGCCGAGATTTGTTTAGAAAAAAAATTCAAATTTTACATATCACAACACACTCATGATTCATCTTTAGAATTGTGTAAATTTCATTTTTTTCATTCAAAGCTTTTCAATATAATACTAAGATCCCTGGCTAATTAATAGAACAACGCATTGACTTCTTATGGTTATGAGATTGAACGACACATTAACTTCTTAAGATTATGGGCATTTCAAGAGAACTTGATGCATTTAACAGTCTGTATAAATATACCTTGTGAGAATGGGTATATGGAAAATTGAAAATTGAATCGTAACAGTAACACATTCATTTCAAGGTAAATATTTATTTCAATAGTCTACATTTATTTATCGTAACAGTCTACATTTATTTATTTAATTATGAATAGATGTTTATATCTTAAAATTTAGGAGTAGTAGTAAATGTGTTTTTTTCTTTAAATAGCAAAAATATATCTTGGAAAAAAATATATGGACTTGATCAATGATCAATTTTGTAAACCAGGTACATTGATCATCATGTTGATTCCTTTAAAAGATCCATAAGATACATAAAAAAAAGTCATCAATTATTGGAGAAGTTAAGAGTTAAAATCATGAAGAGAGCAGAAGCTCTGAATTTCTTAAAAACTTGCAGAGACAAGAAGCTAACTCCCTCGTTCGCTGTAATCAACCATCGCATGCGAAATAACCAAAGCCATAAATTCTTTGTCATATTAAGCTTCACGCTGGTCAGAACTGAAATCAAGAAGACACGCGCTAACCTAGACGGCCTGTCCAGAGACGCGTTATCCCTCCACCTTAAGCTTTCGGCCACTATCAGTCCGGAGTTATGGAAAATAGCGGATGCTAATATAGCCCTCAAAGTCAGCAATCAAAAGCTATTAACGTCTGACAGACAACAGAGGAAAATCGCTGGCATGGAGAATAAGAGCGCTGGCAAAAAGGGGAAGAAGATCGTTGGCACTAAGGAAAAGAGTTTTTGTCCCAGCGTGAAACCTGATAATGAACATGCCTATGGCATGGAAAATGTGATCGTTGACAGAAGGTATGAAAAGGAGATTGCGGGCATTAGAGTGAAGAATTTTGGTCCCAACGAGATGCCTAATAATGGACACGCCAATAGCATGGAGAAGGAGATCGATGACATGAGGGATGAGAAAGAGATCGCGGGCATCAGGGAGAAGAGGTTTGGTCCCAGCGAGAAGCCTAAAAATGGACACGCCAGCGATCATAATAACAAGAAGGTAGTTAACCTCTCGAGCCACAAGCTAACTAACATTGAGAGTAGTATTCTAAAGAAAGGCCTGAACTTTGCCTTAGCGCCCAAATCCATCCCCACCGAGACCATCATATGCAATATAGAGGACTGCATTCAGAATTTGAGTTCTTTGGAGAAGGAAACCATTAGCAAGATTGCTCTTTTGTCCTAAGGAAAGCTAAACTACCCAACAACAACATCACTAAAGAAGAAAAATTAGCCTTAAAAAACCTCAAGTCTAACAATGACATAGTGATATTAAAAGCAGATAAAGAGGGGGCAACGGTCATCTTAGAAAAAACAGCTTACAACGCAAAGATGTTAGATCATCTTAACACTAGCGGTAGCTATAACAAACTTTAAAAAACCCCTATTTCTAAAATAATAAGAGAGGTAAAAAGAACTTTAAAAAACTCAAACCTTGATGAAAGAATTAAGAAACGTCTTACCCCTAATCGTGAGATTACACCCAGAATATATGGCCTCCCAAATATTCACAAAGAAGGAGTACCCCTCCGACCCATCGTCAATACTATAGACTCCCCCACTTATGAACTGGAAAAACAAATAGCCAAAATCCTAGGCCCCCTGGTAGGTAACACGAACTCATTCATTAAAGACTCAAGTGAATTTGTGGAGTTGATAAAAAAGAAGAAGGTAGAACCCAATGACATAATCTTGAGTTTTGATGTGGTCTCCCTATTCACTAAGATACCTTTAAATGAGGCCATTCAAGTCATCAAAGAGGTAACAGACCCTGACACAACGAGGTTAGCAGAAGTTTGTCTCAGATTCACTTTCTTCAGTTTTCAAGGAGAATTCTATGAGCAAACCACTGGGGTAGCCATGGGATCCCCCCTCTCACCCATAGTGGCAAATCTCTACATGGAAAAATTCGAGAAAGAGGCCCTAAAATCCTACCCACTAAATCCTTCACTTTGGAAGAGATACGTGGATGATACAAATGTGATTTGGCCGCATGGGGAAAACGAGCTCAAAATGTTTTTTGAACACCTTAATAATCGTTCGGCAAATATCAAGTTCACAATGGAACCGAAGGAGAATGGGAGCATCCCATTTCTTGATGTCTTGATAACTAGGAAAGAGGATGGGACCTTAGGATATAGGGTTTTTAGGAAGAAAACAAATACAAAAAGCTACCTCCACGTAGATTCCCACCACCACCCCTCCCAGAAAATAGGAGTCATCAACACTTTGGCAATTAGGACATCTAAAATTTCAGATACCGACCATCTCTAAGAAGAAAAAGACCACCTCAAAAAAGGCTTTTTGAACATAGAATACGAGCCTAGGACAATTAAGAAAGCCTTGGATAAGGCCAATAATGGACATTCATATAACCATGCAACACCTAAAGATTTGGCTGACGACCACATTGACCATACTTATGGCACAAGAGCCTACTTACCTTACATCCAAGGGGTCACCGACAAGATATCCAGAATCGTTAAAAAGAGTAATATTACGACTTCATTCAAGCCCTTAGAAACTATTAAACAAAAAATGAAATTTGTAAAAGACCCGATCGACCCAAAACAACTTAGGGGAGTCTACGACATCCCGTGTTCGTGCAATATTAGCTATATAGGCGAGACTGGACGATCATTCCACACCAGACTCAAAGAACATGAAGCCGACATGAGGATTGAACGAGTCCGTACCTCGGCCCTAGCTGAACATTGCACCAAAACCAAACATCAAATTTGCCTTGAAAACACCAAAATCCTAGCCAAAAAAAACCACTATTTTAAAATAAAATTTAGGGAAGCCCTAGAAATCATCAAACATCCAGATAATCTGAATAGAGATAGAGGCCTCGAAGTGAGCACAAACTGGCTTCCCTCTATCCTCAAAACTAAACTAAGTAGATAATCTTTTGTCCCTTAAATAAGGTTACCTTACTTATTAAACACATAATATTAAATTCCAAATTAAAATTGTGAATGGTCAACTTTTGAAAATCTCAAACCCTACTTAACATTTAAAAATTTATAACTATTAAAAATTAATTTCATAAAAATTAACTTTACAAAAACTTTTTAATTAAAACATAACTATAATCAATTAAAATTTTAAGTTTATAATTGTAAAAAAATGGAGAATTATATAAACATATAACTCATAACCTATTCTAACTCTAACCAATAATAGTATTGGTATAAATATCAAATACCAATAAAAGTATTGGTAGGAATTAATTATAAAAAATTTCAATAAAGATTTAAAAAATTAAAAAATTTAAGAACTATGGTTAACAAAAAGTTTTATATAAATTTAAAAAACAATGGTTAATATTTGAAAATCTTTATAAATAACATTAAATAAAGAAATATAAAACATTAAATAAATAAATAATAAAAAATTGCAAACAATACTTTAATAACCTACATTTGTTTAAACTAATTCTTTTTACATTTTAGTGTAAACCTAAATTTAAAAAGTGATTAATAATTATAATTAAAAATATTTTGAACAATAGTAAATTTAAAAAATAAGAATAATTTAAAAATTAATATTTATTACTTTAAACAATTTAGGGTTTATAGTCGTTTCTTCTACCCGTGAGCTCTCCAAACTGACATCCTCTTGTCACATCCCTTCACTATTTATTTAGTTCTCTCACTCTTCATGTTACTCGGCAAACTGCCCTAATGATGGATCTTGTTTTGGATTCAAAACGTCGACATACAATTATGAATACTGTGGTTTTTCCGATTCCTGCTAAAGTCATCAATTCTTCAGTCATGACTCATGATCAATAGTTTTCTTAAATCTTTGACTGGATGTCTATGAACATAGGACAGTTAGCAACCGTTCTCTTCAAAATTGGTTGATGCCCAGTTAATCATATCATTTGCCGAATGGAAAATAGAGGGTGGAGGTGGGAGGGGATTGCCAATTGGAAAATAGAAAATAGTTGGATTCTAGATCTTGAACAAGATATTTAACCTTAACAAGATATGTAATATCTGAAAATAGTTCCGGCTCTGATATTAGGTTTTTGTAAAATCATCACAGTTGGATTCTGGCTCTTAAACAAGATCTTTAACCTAAAGAAAAAACTGTAATTTCTGCTTGTGGCTCTTAAGCAGTATCTTTAATTACCTATACAAGATATGTAATCTTTGCAAACTATACTACCTTATACTCAAGCCAGAATCTATCATCATCATCCCCCTTTTCCATTGCGTAGACATTCAAATCCTTTTTAACAACTTTGAGGGGCAACTTGCACAACAAATTTAAAAGGTGGAAAATAGGTCCATTGCTGCTTTTTTTGCTTGGTTGACAGTGATTCCGCACCTTCGCCCTCATTGTTTAGTTCCAAATGTTAGGGTTAGTTTTTAGTTCGCTACTTATTGTCTTAAGCATGAACTTAACTAAATATATATTATACGTTATACAACACAGTTTCTTAAATAAAATGTGTAGTGGCGAGGCTTTGTTCCAAATTTTAAATGCATTAAATTCCATACACAATGTAGGCCTGGTGAAATAAATCTTTCACCTATGTGAACATTTTGATTTTGGTTATGATTCTTGAAGGATTAAGTAAATTATTTGTATATATGCAACGACTACTACGTCGGGAGAATCCAGGTTTGGGCCAGATATCGAAAATTGCTCAGGTTTGGGAGAAAGATTGAAAATTCTGGCTCAATTCTGGCTCAATGCCCAAGGGTGAGAAAGGATGATACTGATCCAGAGGAGATAACGACCCCAACCTGCAAAACCTATGAGTGCCCAGCCTACGTTAATGTTCATGAAGATAATGAGTTGGAGATACGGCATTATAGCAATCAAATGAGTGAACCTTGGGGCAAACTGCCAATTTAATTCTGTGAAATAATTTCTCAAGATGGTGATTATGAACATCGTGCCAACTAAAAAATGATTGCATATCTGGGAGAAACAAAAATAATAACAATTTGTAATGAAATTTTTAGTTATAAATGTTCAATTCAGAAATATTGCTAAATTGCCAAATTCAAATCAGCAACAAATTTTCATGGAGTGGTATGCACATTTTGCTCATCACTTGATATCAAGAAAAAATAAACCACAAAATAATTCCATTGGTTAACTTGAATTGCAAGGCCTTGTTAGACTGCAAACAAATCCATTGATTCAAGTATCTTAAATTGCCAACATTGCTTCCTTGTTCTACAGTTATAATGTTTACCTATTCTGCAATTATCAGGATGTGTATTCCATCCCTTTCTCCAACACACTAGTAACATAAAGTTTTCCCTCTAAACAAACCATCAATGCAATAATTAAAGCAAATAATTTCAAGACTAGAGCATTAAAATTGTCTAAAGTAACCTATGCATTAAAATTGTGTCAAGTAATAAGCTATGCAACCAATTTAAGATATTGGCAAGTATTGGACATGTTCTACCAACAATTCCTAAGCATGTGTAAAGCTATGTGCAACCGTCCATAGTAAAAACTAATTTTAACAAGTTTATGGAAATATACATACAGTGAATCACTTAAATACCATCCATCTGTGACAGTTCCCACAAACATCTGTAGCAGTTTCCCAAGCATATCTGGACGCTACCAGCAGTTTCCAACAGAATTTCACCTTCTTCTCATAACTCCAAAACACAAATGAACCTTGAAACGTGAAAAACCAGAAACCCTACACTAGTCCCCCAAAAACGTGTCCACAAACTCTAGCACATAAAGTAAAATCATTTTGAAGTGATAGAACTCGCTATTCCAAGTTCTGAAGTTTCCAACAGAGCAGCAGTAATTTGTTTGGAAATCTTAGAGCAAAATTTTGTAAAATAAAGTATTCCTGCATCCAGTCACAAACACCCAAAGGATCTGATACACTTCGACCCTTACTGTTGCCGTTTCTCAAAACATATTTCCTGTTTCCCATTTCGAAATCCCAATACTTGGAAACTATATCCATATAAATGTACAAATCTAATGTTACTTTTATGTATGCCAATAACACTATTCAAGAGACTCGTCAATTAACCTGCAAAACAATTCAAAAGCCAATTTTTCTTTGGAAATCATGTGCACAAACTTATATATTTGTTAAACATGCAAAGTTACGTAAGCTTGTATCAAGTAGCAATAACGTCAAATATAGAATTTTATATTGTCCAAAAAAGTCTTGCTTTACTTTAAGAAGATAAAACAACTTGCATCATTCACTACCCACAGTTTAATGAATTTCCAAATTGCTATCACGAGACACTAAACAACTTAAAATTCTAAACTAGTTAATTGTGTATGTTAAGTTGATCAGCTTATTTAAACAGAATGACAACTATGGGAGTGCATTCGAAGTAGACTTTGCCCCAAGGTTCACTCACTTTTGTATTTATAATTCACTCTCAACAACAGTAAACAAGACAAGCATGCTATATATCAAAGTGTTAGGCCTACTCTAGCATATATAAAACCATCGTGTATAAGCAAATATAACTAGATCCATGGATAAAATATTCATAGTCATACACATGTAATGGACGAGAAATGGATATTTCTATTAATAATAAACCGAGAGAATAGTGACAAACTCTGTCGGCACCTTGTCGAAACAGAGAAACAAAGTCCTCCACCTAGGCCTCCACCACTTCAATCCTCCATCTCAATGGCAAGCTTGGGAAGAGTAGCAATGTGTGCTCAAAAGGACAAAGGGATGCAGACTCAAGCATAATAAAATGAGGAAATAATGAACTATATTTTCCTTGCTCTCCAAAATTCTCCTCCTTCAATGCATCCAAGAGGCTCAATATATAGCTCTCCATTAGACAATGGAGGGTCGATTCAGAGCGTTTCTAGGAATATGGAAGGCCAAGAGTCAAGTTATTTAGGACTAATTGAGGAAAGCTCCAAAAGTTTTTGTTTTTATGCACCTTTCCTGATGTACGTGGGCTACAGTGGAGAAACTTGGGTGTACACGCAAGTATTAGCTTAAAAGTCACGTATACAAATAAATAGGTGTTTTTTAGGGATTTTATTGGATCATCAAAGTATAACTTGAGCAAGGGGCGTCCAAAGAGTTTATAGAGGGACATGGAAGGCCATAAAAGTGTGATCTACCAAGTGTGGTAAAATCAACTATAAGAGATGCCCCCTAATGTGTGAGGTCAAAGGGGTAACATGATGACCGAAATACATTATATCCATCTCAGAAGTGGAGTAATGAAGATCCAGGTGGAAGAATCGGCCACTCATCAATACAATACAATGATAAATCTCAGCAAGTGACTGCAAATATACATGTAGCAGTCTCAGATACATAAGAGTACAATGGCCATGAATAGGCATCATATACAAATGTCACATGTGGTCATAACCATGTACAATATATAGTGAACAAGATCTCCACAATGGATGAAGATATCTAATAATACACTGGAATTTGGTCATGAGAGATGACATCTCATAAATACTGGCATGATCAAAGAGGCAGCATTTGTGGAATGCCACCAAGCTCGGAGGTCTTCTATGGAAACCGCTATGAGTACATGTCCCATCACGTGAATAAAGGTGTCGAGGTTGAACATGATGGTCCATCGTCTGATCACCGATCATTGATGTATGCCGTTAACAGACACGAGATATCACACCGATAATGATAACAGGAATCAAGATACAGAGTGCAATCTCACAAGTGTGAATAGATGTGTTGAGGTTGAACACTTGAAAGAATCCATCGATCAGGGGACATTAATGTATTCCCAAAACCGTCGATGGCGAGAGGACCTTCCATTGATGACTATGAGTATCAAGGTACTCAATGGACTCTAGAATCCTATTCCAGAATAAATGATCTGAAGTCAATGGAATGGAATCTGCTGAAAGGAGGGAATTAAGGCATCCCCCATCAACCAACACGAGGTACTCAACAAAGCTGAATAATGTGGAAGAACTCGGACGAACAGGATGTGCACGAACCAGTAACTATGTCGGGAATGGCCAACATGCAAAAACAAGATAACCGAGGAATGGTTGACTTAGGATAAAACTTCCTTTGAATAAGAGAATAAGGAAAATGGTGACTGAAATAGGTAGCATAGACTCAACATGTAAACTGGGACATCTCTGTGACATAGGAAGCATCGACAGAAGCTCCATAGGGACTTGAACCATAACCAGTCGGCGGAGAAAACTCAGAATAACCAGTACAACTCCTAAATTCATACTAATAACCCAACCAATGGATGTGGTATACAGTTCTATGTTCGAAGGCGACACAACTCAACAAATGCAAAAATTAATATCATTTCCCGTCTGGATTTTTATGTTTTTTTATAAAATTTGGACTTTTTCAGATTAGAAAGCTTGAAAAAGAATAAAATTGCTAATAGTACATAGCTAGGAGGAGACGAGTGTCGTAAGAAAGCAAACTAGTTCCAAGAAATGGAACATACCTATGCTCAATGCAAGGAAGCATGTGCAGTATGAGGATGCTCGGGGGAAGGTCTCCTCTCGATAAGGGATGATCAAGTTGTAAAGGATATATAAAAGACTCTGCTTGGCTAGGATTGAGACAAGCTCGGGCTATATGGCTTATAACTCTGAAGCAAGGAGCTTGGAAGGATAGAGTTTATGCCCTTCCCCTTGTGTTGCACAACTCAGCTGCTTCACTCCCCACCCTTACGAGCATCAAGGATGATTTTAGGGGTGAATTTTAAGGGTTAGCCAAAAAAGGTGGGCGAATTTTTAATATTAAAATGGTTTTTTTTATTTAATAAATTAGCCCATTTTTTATTATATATATATAATTTCCCCAAATTAAATAGCCTGGGCGGTGAAACTGTGAAAATTCATAAAATGAAATTTAGCCCATTCGATTATGGGGAAAATCTTGACATTCGCCAGGATTTCTTCGATAATGGAGGTCAAATCACCAGAAATTTCCAGTTTTGAAGGAGAAATGAAGCTGGTTCGCCCATATTCATGGATGATAGGTTAAAATTTTTGGTATTTCACCCCTGATTTATGGATCTTCGGGTAAATTGGTAAAAAATAGTCCTCGAATTGGATAAAATGGGTAAAATGGACTTTGTTCGTCCTCGGTTTGTTCAACTGGTATGCCATTGGTAATCATTCTATCCGAATGTGGCTCCCATTGGCTTCTTTACACTGTTTAATAGGAGATTATAGATTAATGCCTACTTGGTTTCCAGGTGAGAGCAAGGACTGCAGGTGCTTCAAAGACCATAGAAGCTGAAGTTGACAAACCTCTTGGGTTGGCATTAGGGAAGAAGTTTGGTGGTGGTGTTTTAATTGCGGTTTGTTTCTCTCAAAACCCACAAGTCTCTCTTTCTCTATGAGTTTTGAGGGTATATTGTTTTTGGACGATGAATATTAGGCCCATTTTTTCAGGGAATTGACAACGGTGGTAATGCTAAAAAAGCTCGTGTCGAGGACCAGGTTCTGTACACCAGTAGTTTTTTTGGAGATGAACTTTGGCCAGTTGACAAATTGGGTTTTACCAAAAATGCCATCCACGCAAAACCAGATTCAGTTTATTTTGTAGTAAGCAGGTTAGCCTCTTTCTCATACTCTTGTTAATTGTTTAGTTGTAATTGAAAATTTTAGTTGTTCCAACCTAAATAAATCACTTTCAAGGGTGTGCTTGTGTTTGTTAACAGGGCCCTGTCTGTGAAGGAAATTGGTGTCTGAGCTGTTAAAATATAATATGGACTTTAGAAAGATTGAGGTTCCTTAGAACAGTTGCTTATAGGGTCCAATTTGGATGTTATCATAACTGTATGTGCCCGTGACTATGTTTTTGAGAATTGAACTCACAACCAGTAATTGCCAATGACTTGAGTATTGATTGAACTTTGTTTTGTCTCTTTATTTTAGCACGTTTTGAATAGGACCCAAATGAATATTATGTGCTTGTGGAGGTGTAGAGGTTGATGTGAAAATATTGCCGAAAAGACCGACCCCTCCTTGATTTGGGAGGAAACTGACTGAGGCTCGGAAGGTCTATTGTTTTCCCCTCCACTGATTCAATGCATATTTATTAATTCTGGTGTCATATTTTTTTGATCCATTGGGAAACATGTTGACCTGATTACCTGGATTCTTACAGGCACATGCAAGGAATATTTGTCTCGATTGTGGATACATATACACTTTGTCTAAATCATTTGATGAGCAGGCAAACTCTGGCCTTTTATATTGATAATGTTTTGAATGTTGAGTACATATGAATAGTGTCCCATAGAAGATGTGTTCATGTTGATAGCATTGATATTGTAATCAATCTTCTTGTTCGTGTTGTTAATGTTTGCAGCGGGATGATTTCGTCTGCCCTTAATGCAAGCACCCAAGAAGCGTTTTGCAAGGTATGATGTGGAAAAAGGAAATCCAATAGGTGGTAGTTTTCCTCCAATTGGTGTAATACTTGGACTAGTTGTTAGCATTGGAGTTATTGGTATACTGCTTTTATATGGCCTTCAATAATCGTTTACAAAATCACTTAGTTGGGTACAAAACTAAAATTCTTGCTGCTCTGCTTGAGTGGAGATAGATATGGTGTTGGGGGTCTTCACCAGCTTGGTGTTCTTCTCCTTCTCTATCTTCCTCATCTTCTAGAGCCCAATCTAAACCTTGGAGGATTTGCAGCATGAAGTAGTATTTGTCAGTTAGCTGGTGCAGCTCTTCTTTAATTTCTTTCAAAAGTGGATTGCTTCTCTTTGAGACTAAATCCAAGTGACAATCCATCAACCCCTTAGTGTGCCAATTATAGAGGTCCAAGGTTAAGTAATACCTTCCGTTCCTACTTCTTGAGAATCTTGTCACATATGATATGGGCAAGGTCGTCATCAATATTCTTGCTGCTAGTGGCAATCCTGTGAACCTTAACCTTGTACTCCAGAGTGTTCAATTGGTGCACAATGGTAGCCTTGTGCCTTTCCCTCAAAAGTTAAAACCCCACATGATGAGATGAGCCTCAGTGATTTTTCCTTTGGTTGAGTCTCACATTTTAGCTTCCTAGTGGGCCTTATGATCGGCCCCTACCTTTGGGAATGGGCCGATGTGGGCTAGCTATTAATCTGTCACAGTAATCTAGGAACTAAAACACAGTCTCATAAGATATTAATAACAATAAGGCATGAAAATGGTGTAATAGTGCTACAAAATGAGTAGTAACTCTGTATATTCACACAAAGAATGAGTAATACAATACAATGATCATGCTGCAAGCATGAATGCCAAAGCAATTTGAATTCCAAAGGAGGTCATTCGAATTGAATGAGTGAGTCTAGCTTAACTGAATGTAAGCCACCGTCAACACTCAAGTTAACCACTGATCAAAACCCTAATTGACTCAACTGAGCCCTAACTAAAGTCAGAGTGCAATAAATGACTAAGTCTAACTGAAAGTAGCTTAGACACATGTCACTGCAAGCCAACCAATAAGTGGTAGCGCATCAATGACTCCAATGAACCCCGATGAGGTTAATTGAAGTGTAACTGACCATCAGAAGTGGTTGGAGGCACCCCTGTTGACTCCAGTTCATTAAATAACCAATAAATAATCAATTTAATGAAGGAAGGCACCTTCATTGCTCTGTTTAATTGATTGTAGCCATCAGTTAGCAATATGGGGCATTAATGACACTCATATCACCTGCGGAGTGCTCTAGTTAGCCTCCCCAAATGTAGGAGAAGGCTAAGTTAGCCTCCTTGACTGAAGTTAAGTGTGGGTGTGATCTTGTTGATTGCATCTAGTGCTCGTCTGATGTCAATTAAGTCAATAATACTTAGGATAGTGGTTTAACTAGGCCAAATTGACCAAAATGAGTTGGGTATGGTGGTAAATGTCTCCAACACCCCCCCTTAAGCTATACTCAGGAAGAGTTAGAAAACATATATGCATGAAAATGCTAGGGCCCTGGAAACAAAGGCCATAGGTCACCCTGTACAATAAAGCAACTGAAACAATGCTCAAAACAAACTAAGTGAGGAAAAGTGGGAAAAACCCCCCCTCAAGCTGAACACTGAAAGTAGTCTGGATCACCCTGATGAACTCACCCCCAACAGTGAATAGAGGTAAGTGAACTTCTTTTCTGAAAATATCTTGGTGAAGATGTCTGCAATCTGCTCATCAGTCAGGCAGTATTGCAAAATGATGGTCTTGTCATGCACTAGCTCCCTGATGTAGTGCATGTGAATCTCTACATGTTTGGTCCTCTGCCTGGTAACTGGATCTGTGGATGTCTT
>LPNX011163896.1:82538-168576 GCA_001517045.1 Pseudotsuga menziesii | reverse complement strand
ACAAAAGAGGACAGTGGACAAAGTACTACCAAGATCAAACTTTGAAAGAATGCCTTGCAACCAAACTGCTTGGATGCAAGCATTCACCGCTCCTCGATAATGCTATGGCAGCCTGCTTTTTGGTAGACCAGAAAATGGGGCCACCACCAAACATGAATACATATCCAGAAGTAGACTTCTGATCAATAGAATCACCCGCCTAATCAGAATCTATGTATCCAATGAGCTCTAGCTCGGAGTTTGCAACATAGTGAATGTCGTAGGTCTTGGTTCCCTGAATATACTGGAGGATCCTCTTGGATTCCTTCCAATTAATATCGTGGGGCTGCTGCATGTATCTTGATACAACATTCACATCATAACAGATATTAGGACGAGAATGTGTCAATTACAACAAGATACCAATCAGCTGTCGATAAATAGTGCAGTCCATGGGAGGTGTGCTTTTTCCTTTTTCAAGGCTAATCCCTGAAAGGAAAGGGAATGGTGCAGGACTACATTCAGCCATGTTAAACTTGACTAACAGGTCTAATATGTATTTGGACTGAGTGACCATTATTCCATCATAATTTTGCTCAATTTCAAGCCCCAAAAATTGTTTTAAGAGCCCCAAATCGCTCATTTCAAATGCATTGTGGAGAGCAGTTTTGATGGTTGAAATAGAAGCAACTGTGCTACCTATGATTAGTAAGTCATCAAAATATAAAAAAATAATAATCAAATTACCATCAGACTGCTGTATATACACATTTGTATCTGATCTACACCTTTGGAATTTTTGCGAGAGAAGGAAGGCATCCATCTTGGAATACCACTCTCTTGGGGCTTGTTTTAATAGTGACTTCTTTAGCTTGCAAACCAAATATGGATCAGAGATGTAGCCCTCAGGATACTTCATGTATATCTCCTCATGAATATATCCATGCAAAAAGGCTGACTTAACATCCATATGATGCAGTTCCCAGTGCGTAGATGCTGAAATTGCCAAAACTAGGCGGATGGAGTCCATTTTTGCAACCGATGCAAAGGTCTCATGGTAGTCCATAGCTTGGACCTGAGAGAAAATTTTTTCCACCAGACTTGCCTTATATTTTCAGGTGCTGCCATCAGCAGCAACCTTGGTCCGAAACACCCACTTGCATTGAACCAATTTCCTTCCCGGAGGAAGAGAAACTAGCTCCCAAGTAGTGTTTTTATGAAGAGAATTCATCTCTTCATCCATGGTAACTTGCCATCTCAGATCCTTCTGAGCATGGTAGTAGGAGTTTGGGTCTGAACTAATCATCAAATAACAATTTTCGGATAGCAAATTATCAGGACAAGAGAGCGCAATACTTGCTCTTTGGAAATCAGACTGGGTTCTCCTTGGATCATCCGGATTTCCAATGTTATCTCCTGCGGAGGAGAGTGTCTGTCGAGCCCATGTGGGAAGATGATTTTGTACTTCAGGTTCTGATTTAGAATCTGATTTTTGTTGTACACTTATATCATAAATCAGAGTATCCAAATCAGGGTCATCACTGTCAAAACCCCAAATTTTCATAAAAATATAAAATTTTGAAAATACATAAAATGCTGAGAATGCGGTTTGCTAACAACTAACGGTTATCTATAAAAGAATTAGTTACCAGATTAGTTAATACATAATCTTAATTGACTAACTGAGCATTCTACATTTTGATACAAGGTTAGGTTTAACTTGTGCATTAATTCCTCTTTCAGTTTGCTGATGAGTTTTAATTTGCGACAAGTAGGTGGAACTGTCTTTGGATTTCGGGGCTTACTTAGCGTTTAAGCTAACGCAGAAAGCTTACTTGTTCTTATAGGTTTTACAGGTGTGAATGGTCGAGTAACGCCTTTAATTCCATAAAGTATCCAGCTATATTTCTATTTGCAAAAATAAAAATCTTGGTAAATAAGCTGTTACATAACAATCTACTTCTATGAGGTAAAACTAGTAGTTTTGTTTTCTTCAATTATTCTTGTCAATGATATACACATAGAAGAGTTTCTTTCTTGAATGTAAAATAGCAACAGTAATTACTTTCCCTGGTTTACAACTTGTGATCTTTGTTGTAAGTTATTTTCACTTAGAGTGCATAACCTGAAATGCTATAATGATTGTTCTAACGGTAATATATGATTATCAACTTATATTAATAGTATAACCAAATTGCTTGTTATTCATCTTCTGTAATGAAGATTACTGTCTAAGGTTCTAAACATTACAGTGTACATAAAGTCCTAAGGACTTATAATCTAGTGGGGTTGTTCCATTTCAGTTTCTTATTTGTTTATAATACTTCTCATGAATTAAGCTTCTAGCCACAACAATTAACTTAGATCAAAGTCTTCAAGAGAGATTGATTTATTACCTCATGCAAGTACTAGAAAGTTCTAAAAGATTATGTTACTAATCAAAACATGGTGAAACTAATAGTACTTTTCATGGTTGAGTAAATAACCAAATGCTATTAAACCTTGTTGATCTGAGCTATGTAAAGGATTCATAGCCATCATCCTAGTATTTGCCACCCACTGAAACTATATTTTTCTATGATACTCACCAATAAACACATACACTATCTTGTTTATAATGTATCCATGCTTATCGGTAATTCTGGTTATAAACAAATAAGATTTATAAGTTCATAATCCTATTTAAAAACTATATTCTGTAAAATTATCAAGTCACAACATAAACGTTGGTGGAAATAAGATTAGCTATACAAAGTCTATTGGGAATACTTTATTAACATCATAGTTTGGCTAGGTGATGAAATAGCCTTTTAATTATTATCTCCCAAGTATCATAAGATTTACTTTGTAAACTTAATTACGATAGCTCAAGGCTTATCAACATTTGTAACTATACTATTGATGTTATGAATAAATGGATTATCCTTTAGTGAAGAACTAAAGCTTCTATGCATAAAATACTTTGGGAAAAAATAACGATTATGAGATTGCATCGATTTCATGATTAACAAAAAGCTTAATGTGAATAAACATATAATTATAAAGTTCATATTATAATTTGCAATGTAAAAGGGATGTGGCGTTAGACCGCTCCATCGATGGGATTATGTGTAAGGTTTTGTATAAAACAAAGGCTTTGAAATCACCCTCATTCTAAACTATACAATGACTATATTATAACCTTGGCAAAGATTCGAGGGTTCATAGTTTATGCCCATGCAATCGTAGGTTGGCATCCATGACCACGTAGAACCTTTGAATGATTATGACACTATATGATTGTGCATAAAATTTTGTTTTAAATCATTGTGAATTATTGGCATGCAGGAACTATACGATCGACCCACTGCATGGTTAAATAATTTACGAGACCACGTGTTTCCTTCTCGGCCAAGTGTTGGAAGTATAAGGGTTGGTGTAACCCTATTCCTTGTCATTCTTCTCCATGGATTTTGGGCCTTCGAGCTACTCTGCAACTACTCCATGGCCGCCATGCTTACCCTACTGTGAACTTAACGAGCTCCCGTCCTGGTTTATAATGTTCAGTTTGTCTTCATCATTATTGAACTCTTGCTGGCACTGTGAGTTCACCCTGCAAAAGTTGTTGAGGGCTGTGACTTTAGGCTTACGGCCTGGCCTGTGAGTGGGTTTTGAGTTCGTTCCTCCACGGCTTCCTTGTAGGAATAGTTTAAAGGACTATGAGTTTATCCTGGCAATAATTTGTTGAGGGCCGTGACTTTAAGCTTACGGCCTGGCCTATGTGTAGTTTTTGGTTCGTTCCTCCATGGCCTGCCTGTTGGGATTGTTTAAAGTGGTTACTTGATTCTGTTACAGTTTGGTTTTCATCATAGGGTTTCTAGAGTATGGTTCTCATACTTCACATTATGGTGACAGTTCGAGCTTCACCGTCCGCTTCTTACTTGGCCGTTGCTCCACCTTCTTCTGGCTGCTGCTAGCAGTGGTTTGTGCATGAGTTTGAACCATCTCTATCACAGGAGAAATGAAGGGTTGGTTCTTTGTCTCGTTGGTGGCGGCGCTACTGTTTCTCGGTGGCTACATTACCTTCGCTTCTAGGTATGAAAATTTCTTTTGTTTTACAGTTCTTAAATTTACTCTTAACTCAGTTATAATATAAAGCATAAATTTAATGTCGTGGGTTCTTATCTTTGCAGGTGACGGTTTACAACCCTCTTTACAGCTGGTACAAATGAGTGGGGTCGGCTTCTTAGTTACGGTAAGCCCTGGTCAACCCATGGCAATCCATGCTTGTTCAATTCTTTATGGAACAGTTTCGGTTGGAAGTCGTGGCCTACAAGTGACCCTTTATGGGTTACTGTTTCTCAGTTTGCTTATTTAGTTTTTACTAAACCCTTGCTGTTAGCAGGGTTTTTCGGCTTATGCCGTGACTTGTAAATTTTGTTTTTACTTGTTTTGTGTACAGTTATGTAAAAAGATTTGCGGTCTGTTAAGCCATTCTCTGTTTAAACTTTAAGTATAGAGATTTAACTCTCTCTTGAGCTTGAACTCGGTTATTTTGATGCTCTTACTGTAATTTGTATACTAGGGTTCTTACCCTATTTTGATTGTGTAAAGAAATCTTTACTTGTTAAATTTATCTTGCATTAAATTGTATTATTATATCCTATTCTGTTATTTCTTTCTATTATAATAATTTGTTTATAAGCTCGGATATTCGAGCAAGGGTTAATCCTGTTAGTGACCCGTGTATAAAATAATTTCTTTAATTATTATGTAGGTTTTTAGTTCAATAATAAAGGTTAAATTAATTATTGTTACAAATATATAGTTTTTATACTTTCATTATTATCTTTCTCTGTCCTTTAGGACTGTAATAACATTTTTATATTTTGAAAGTCCAGAATACTAAATAATCCAAATCCTTGGATTATTGCTTATCTGATTATTAATGATATTGTTATTACTATGATTTACAATGTTAATACTATAAATTGTAATGTTAATATTATGAGGGTTTCGACCTTGTACTTTCTTTTATAATTAATCTTTGTTAGTTTATTTAAATGATTTAGTTCATTTATAAATAAAATTTATTAAATATTATTTACTTTTGCATTCAGTCCATTTTATTTTAATAAGTACATAGATAGGTTTTGTTATTGTTTCCTAGTTACAATATTATAATTGTTGTAGTTAATTTATTTATATAAAAAGAACTATACTAGAATTACCCTACTTGAAACGTGAACATTTGTAGATATAGTTAAGCAGTATGAACAATAAAAGAAACTATGTAAAAATAACTTGGTTCTTTCTTCACAGAAATAAATGAGTGTTTATCTAAGTTAATTCTTTTACCTATGTTACAGGTTAGTAGTTTCATTTTATAAAATACAGTTTTGAATAAGATAATAACCTATTGACAGTAATCAACTTGTTAAAAGAAGTAAACCTATTGTTTGTAAAGTATTATGAATACTTCTTTGCTAGCATTCTTAATACAACAGTTTGGATTTTAAACAATAACTTAATTAGACAGATTAGTATTCTTTCCTGAAAACATCTATATAGAGAATTAAATTACTCCATTGTTCTGAAATACAAAATAACTCTATTCAATCTAGATTTCTATCATATCTTCATCTATTTTAATTACACTACATGTGCTAGAGTACGTTCTGATTCGTTCTAGACGAGAAAAAACACAGGTAGTATTATTTCATCCAATTACAGATTCATCATTCAAATAACTAAAAGATTACAAGCTTTAACAGATCACTACAAAGCATATAAATTATTCATTCATTCTGAGATATAAACTTTTAACACAGCAAATAAAAGATTGTATAACCTGTTTAAAGCTGGATGACAACAGCGTTGGGAGGCTGTTCCTCCCTACCAACTCTTGGAGAACGCTCAAACAACGTCTTCTCAGGACCCCCGAGGTTTTTCCTGGTCTCCTCGGCTGGGAACGGGTGGAGCAAGAAACAAAATACTAGTCCAATGGTTCAGTACTAACTCTACACTCAGCAGCAAGATCCTTCAGCTGAATAGCTGTACTAGATGATTTTCTACAGTTTACCCCTCAAACACCTTCCAGAAATTCCCTTCCCAATGAAATCCTTTGAAATACATTCACCTGAATGATTCCCTTCTTGGAATGAGCAGCCTCAACTCTCTTCAATGGGCATTTTTATTAAGATTGCATAGGTATTTTTTGGGTTAGTTGTCATTAATTGAGCCACCTGCTCTGATCCCACTTTCTTGGGGGATCATGACCCCAAATGTAGGGAGGTTGCCACCTGCAACATTGGAAGTGTTTGAGGATGCTGCCACTTGTCTATTTGCTCTCCACCCAGTCTCCTTCACCAACTTGACCAGTAAGACTCTTTTTAACATCTCTCCCAAGCTGTTGTCTCCACTTTTATTTATTTATAATTAAATATTCAGAATTACATTCAATATCCTTGACTCTGCTGAGTCATCATTACAACTTAGAATAAAATTTTAACATATTGTCTTGAAATAAAATCAAATATGATAATATTATTTTGCAAAATTGGGGCATGTGACATACACACCCCCTTGGAATATAACATTGTCCTCGATGTTATTTATTCTTCATCCTCAGAATTCCCCTGGAGCAGAATTGGATATGCATCTCGCATTTTACTTTCCAATTCCCAGGTGGCTTCCTCTAGACTAAGGTGCTTCCATTGCACCTTCACCTAGCCAATGGTGCCGTTCCGAAGTGTAATCTCCCTCCTTCCAAGGATACAATCCGGTTCCACCAGAAAGTCTCCTTCTGGTTTCACCTGTACATCATTCCAGTTAACCACATGAGTAGCATCATGAACATATTTCTTTAAAACGAAAATGTGAAAAATATTATGTACTCTTAAATTAGGTGGTAATGCTAATTGATAAGCTACTTGTCCAATCTTAAACAGAATTTCAAATGGGCCACAATAACGAGGTGCCAATTTTGCGCAACTCCCCAATCTCAGAGAGCTCTTTTTGGGCCTTACCTTGATGAAAACATGTTCACCTACTTGAAACTCCTTTGGAGTTCTTTTTAAGTTTGCTTGACTTTTCTGCCGATCCTGTGCCACTTTCAGATTTCCCTGCACTTGTTTTACAATTTCTTCGATTTCTTTTAACAGTTCTGGACCTAATACCAATCGATCTTCTGGATTACTCCAAGAAATAGGAGTATTACATTTGCGTCCATATAAAATTTCAAAAGGACTAAATCTGGCTGATGTCTGATAATTATTATTATAAACAAATTCTACTAGATGTAAATAGTCCTCCCATTTACCAGGCTGGTCTTTTACATACATTCTTAATAGATCTTCCAGTTTCTGGTTTACCCTTTCAGTTTGTCCATCTGTTTGAGGATGGAAAGAAGTACTGAAATTTAATGTAGTGTTTAACCCTTTAAACAAAGAATTCCAAAAGTTTCCTGTAAACTTAGGATCTCTATCTGAGATTATGACTTTTGGTACTCCATGCAATTGGAAAATCTGTTTTAGAAAAATATCAGCTGTGTTTGCAGCTTTATAAGTAGTTTTAACAGGTATAAAGTGAGCTGTTTTGCTTAACTTATCAACTACTACCATGATAGAATCATTTTGATTTTGATTTTTAGGCAGCCCAGTAATAAAATCTAGACTAATTATCTCCCATTTCCAACTAGGGATGGGTAATGGCTGAAGCAAACCAGCTGGGTGTTGATGTTCAGTTTTTACCTGTTGACATTCCAAACACCTAGCAATATATTCTACTTCAGTTTTCATATTTGGCCAGAAATACTCTTTTCTTAACATGGTTATAGTCTTTTGATAACCTGGATGACCTGAATATGGTGTTTTAAGAATTTCATCCAGAATTAACAGCTTAACTTTATGTACGTTAGGTACATACATTCTATCTCTATACAGTAAAAATTCTTTTTCATTTAAACTGTAACCTTTAATTAAGTTTTATGTTGGATTTTCTTTAGCTTTAGCTTGCAATTTTTGATAAATTTCATCTTGTTCTATTCCTTCTTTAAGCTGTTCATCTAAGTCTGAAACATAAGTGTTGATAGCTGCTGCAAAATTCAGCCTTGCATTCCTACTTAATGCATCAACAACTTTATTTTCTTTACCTTTTATATGCTGAATTTCAAAATCATACTCGCTTAAGAAAGCTAACCACCTAGCTTGTCTGGCATTTAAATTATGCTGATCTAACAGATACTTCAATCCTTTATTATCAGTCATTAAAATAAATTTTTTGCCAATTAGATGATGTCGCCACATTTTTAAGGCGTGTATTACGGATGCTAATTCCAGATCATATGTTGCATAATTCTTTTCGTGAACTTTTAACTTTCTAGACTCATAGGCAATAAAATGCCCTTCTTGAGTCAGAACACCACCTAAGCCATCATTACAGGCGTCAGTGCACACTACAAATTCTTTATTAGGATATGCTATTCCTAAAATAGGTGCGCTAGTTAATAAAGTTTTTAACTTTTTAAAGCTTTCTTCACATTTTTTATTCCAGACAAACTTCTTTCCCTTCTTCTGTAAGGAAGTTATTGGATTTGCTATCCTCGAAAAACCTTCAATGAACCTCCGGTAATAACCGGTAATGCCCATGAAAGATAGAACATCCGTCACATCCTTAGGAACCGACCAATCTTCGATTGCCCTTATCTTTTCAGGATCTACGAAAATTCCTTCCTTGGTCACTACGTGACCTAGATACTGAATCTTATCCTTGAAGAATTCACACTTACTAAACTTTGTGAAGAGTTGATGTTTTCGCAACTCTTGCAAAACAATTTTTAGATGTTCTTTATGTTCTTCTTCAGTTTTTTAATAGATTAGAATGTCGTCGATAAACAAGACCACAAACGTATCTAAATACTTATGCATCACGTTGTTCATTAAACACATGAAAACAGCTGGGGCATTAGTAAGTCCGAATGGCATTGCGACAAATTCGTAATGACCATATCTAGTTCTGAAAGCTGTCTTAAAGATGTCTTCATATTTTATCCTTACTTGATGATATCCAGATCTTAAATCTATTTTTGAAAACACCGTGGCTCCATGTAGTTGATCAAACAGATCATCTATGCAGGGTAACGGATTTCAATTTTTTATGGTCATCTTGTTAAACTGACAGTAATCTATGCAAAGTCGCATAGTTCCGTCCTTCTTCTTGATGAAGATGACAGGTGCCCCCTGAGGACACTCACTTAATCAAATATATTTTTTATCAATTAATTCTTTTAATAGAGATTTTAATTCATTAAGTTCGAGTATGTTCATTCGATAAAAGGCCTTTGAGCTAGGTATTGTACTCGGTACCAGCTCAATGGTGAAATCGAATTCCTTTTTAAGGAGGTAATCCCGAAATTTCTTTTGGGTATACATCAACATATTCTTTTAAGACTGGTATGTCTTCCACTTTTAACCTATCTGTTTTAATTAAACTTTCCTCATCAGTTATTGTTACTGCATAAGCTTTACATCCCTTTCTAGCATCTCTCTTAAGCTGTAGGGTAGACATTTGCCTTATGGTGGTTTTTCTAGGGATTCCTTTAACACTTACTAGTTTTTCATCACTGTTTAAGCATGTGAAAGTTTTATCATAACGGTTTAGAATTACTCTGTGTTGTTCTAACCAGTCCATACCAATTAGCAAATCATAAGAACCAAGAGGCAAAACATTAAGTTTAACAATAGTTTCAAATTTATCCATAACTATTGCACATTCTTTAACAAAACACGTTACTTTTCTTTTAGAACCAGTGGCTAACTGAACTAACCATGAATTCTCAAACTTATCAACAGATAACTTACATTTTTCTACTATTTGAGGTGCAATATAACTGAGACTAGCTCCCGGATCAATCAAAATAGTTACAGGGATCTGATTTATCATACCTTCTACTTCCACCATGGAAGTCTGATATTCAACTTGTCGATTCTCCAAGGCTGCGTTGATTCTAGGCATGCTCCTTGCTAGTTCCCCAATGGTCATCTCCTCCTGTATAGTATGAATGTTGCTAACAGTCTTCTTTCGATTAGGACAGATTGAAGCATAGTGTTAGCCATTACACTCCCAGCACTTGATAGGCTCTTTGCGCTCAAAGCTCTTGGTAAAATTTCCATGATTATTTGCAAATTCCTTACCTTTAGAATTATTCTGGTTGTTGGGTGTATTGTTCTTATTTCCTTGGAAGTTCTTGTTATTAGGATAATTTTTGGCCTTATTGTTTTTGAAATTTCTGTTAGGCACAAAATCCTTCTTCTTTTGTTCAAACTGATTATTATTTTTCTTAGCTTTCCAGTTGGAAAAAATTTCTTTCTTCCGATTCTACTCAAAACAGAAGTTAGATTTTCTCATAGCTTCTTCCAAGGTCTTTGGGTTATCATATTCAATTCTATCTTTAATATGATAAGGTAGACATCTAAGAAATCGCTGTACTTTTGGTTTCTCATCTACAAGGTATGATACATACCTAAGTAGACTTAAGAACTTGCTATTCAGATTCTTCATTGTCATTGATCCTAACTTCAACTCATAAAACTCTTTTTCTCTTTCCTCATAATATTGCTCAGACAGAATTTCTTTTTGAAATACATCTTAAAGGTACTCCAGTTTACATTTTTCTTTTTTATTCCCTTAACTCTTTTCAAGTCCTTCCACCAAATGTCAGCCTTTCCTGAGAGGTTATATATAGCCATTCTAGCCTTTAACTGGTTAGAATAGTTATATATTTGGAAGTACTTCTTCATCCCAGATAACCAGGATTCAGCTTCTTTCCCCTTCTCAGTCTCTCCATTAAAGGTTGGTGGTTTTATTTTTTTGAATTCTCTGGAAATATCCTCATAAGGTTTGTATTTCCTCTTTTTAGTGTACTGATTATCATCACTACTATCACTAGTAGAATGGTAATTTCGTTGTTCACCAAACACTTCAGAAGATGAACTACTTTTAGTTTTAATATGTGTCACCTTTTTAGATTTACGTTGATGACTGGTATCTTCTGATTCTGTTCTTCTACCCCTACCCTCAGTTTGAAACTTCTCAATTAGGATCTGATTAAGCTCTTCTTGAGCCCTCAGAATCCTTTCATTTTCTTGCTTTACAGACTCCATTTCAGTTTTTAAGTCTTTTACAGTTTGTAACAATTCTGAGGAATTGGTTGTTAAGTCCTCTTGTATAGGATCTCTTGGTAGATTTCCTGTTTCAGTAACTGGAGACTCCTCCTCTGCATACTCTTCTAGCCTTTCTATACCTGTTTGTAAAAATTCAGAAAACAATTCTCTGTTGAATAACATTTAAAATAAAGTACGTCATCATAATAAATTAATTTACTGTTTCATGAAAGCTAGTTGGGCTTCATCAAGGCCTAGTGTTTGAACTTTGTGCTCTGATACCACATGTCCAAACCCCAAATTTTCATAAAAATTTAAAATTTTGAAAATACATAAAACACTGAGAATGCGGTTTGCTAACAGCTAACAGTTATCTATAAAAGAATTAGTTACCAGATTAGTTAATACATAATCTTAATTAAGTAACTGAGCATTCTACATTTTGATACAAGGTTAGGTTTAACTTGTGCATTAATTCCTCTTTCAGTTTGCTGATGAGTTTTAATTTGCGACAAGTAGGTGGAACTGTTTTTGGATTCTGGGGCTTACTTAGCGTTTAAGCTAGCGCAGAAAGCTTACTTGTTCTTACAGGTTTTACAGGTATGAATGGTCTAGTAACGCCTTTAATTCCATAAAGTATCCATCTATATTTCTATTTGCAAAAATAAAAAGCTTGGTAAATAAGCTGTTACATAACAATCTACTTCTATGAGGTAAAACTAGTAGTTTTGTTTTCTTCAATTATTCTTGTCAACGATATACACGTAGAAGACTTTCTTTCTTGAATGTAAAATAGCAACAGTAATTACTTTCCCTGGTTTACAACTTGTGATCTTTGTTGTAAATTATTTTCACTTAGAGTGCATAACCTGAAATGCTATAATGATTGTTTTAACGGTAATATACATTATCAACTTATATTAATAGTATAACCAAATTGCTTGTTATTCATCTTTTGTAATGAAGATTACTGTCTAAGGTTCTAAACATTACAGTGTACATAAAGTCCTAAGGACTTAGAATCTAGTGGGATTGTTCCACTTCAGTTTCTTATTTTTTTATAATACTTCTCATGAATTAAGCTTCTAGCCACAACAATTAACTTAGATCAAAGTATTCAAGAGAGATTGATTTATTACCTCATGCAAGCACTAGATAGTTCTAAAAGATTATGTTACTAATCAAAACATGGTGAAACTAATAGTACTTTTCATGGTTGAGTAAATAACCAAATGCTATTAAACCTTGTTGATCTGAGCTATGTAAAGGATTCATAGCCATCATCCTAGTATTTGCCACCCACTGAAACTATATTTTTCTATGTTACTCACCAATAAACACATACACTATCTTGTTTATAATGTATCCATGCTTATCGGTAATTCTGGTTATAAACAAATAAGATTTATAAGTTCATAATCCTATTTAAAAACTATATTCTGTAAAATTATCAAGTCACAACATAAACGTTGGTGGAAATAAGATTAGCTATACAAAGTCTATTGGGAATACTTTATTAACATCATAGTTTGGCTAGGTGATGAAATAGCCTTTTAATTATTATCTCCCAAGTATCATAAGATTTACTTTGTAAACTTAATTACGTGCAATCGCGGGATATTAAAGAATACCCTTAATTTCCAGAGATATTGACCCAAACTCTTTTTGTTGAAACCCCCACCCAATACTTAAAACCTCCTCCCCACCCCTTTTTATACCTCAATACTTATAAACCACCCTAGCCACCCCCACCTTAAACCCATCATCCCCCCAATACCTGCAATATATTGGTTCAATTTTTGATAATTTTAAAAACCACAATATGAACTAACATGATAGGATATTGGTCAACAAGTGAAGCCCCCGTGGCTATGTAAAGGATTCATAGCCATCATCCTAGTATTTTCCACCCACTGAAATTATATTTTTCTATGATACTCACCAATAAACACATACACTATCTTGTTTATAATGTATCCATGTTTACCAGTAATTCTAGTTATAAATAAATAAGATTTATAAGTTCATAATCTTATTTAAAAACTATATTCTGTAAAATTATCAAGTCACAACATAAACATTGGTGGAAATAAGATTAGCTATACAAAGTCTATTGGGAATACTTTATTAACATCATAGTTTGGCTAGGTGATGAAATAGCCTTTTAATTAGTATCTGCCAAGTATAATAAGATTTACTTCATAAACTTAATTACGATAGCTCAAAGCTTATCAACATTTGTAACTATACTATTGATGTTATGAATAAATGGATTATCCGTTAGTGAATAACTAAAGCTTCTATGCATAAAATACTTAGGGAAAAAATAACGATTATGAGAATGCATCGATTTCATGATTAACAAAAAGCTTAATGTGAATAAACATATAATTATAAAGTTCATATTATAATTTGCAATGGAAAAGGGATGTGGCGTTAGACCACTCCATCGATGGGATTATGTGTAAGGTTTTGTATAAAACAAAGGCTTTGAAATCGCCCTCGTTCTAAACTATACAATGACTATATTATAACCTTGGCAAAGATTCGAGGGTTCATAGTTTATGCCCATGCAATCATAAGTTGGCATCCATGATCAGGTAGAACCTTTAAATGATTATGACACTATATGATTGTGCATAAACTTTTGTTTTAAATCGTTGTGAATTATTGGCATGAAGGAACTATACGATCGACCCACTGCATGGTTAAATAATTTACGAGACCACGTGTTTCCTTCTCGGCCAAGTGTTGGAAGTATAAGGGTTGGTGTAACCCTATTCCTTGTCATTCTTCTCCATGGATTTCGGGCCTTTGGGCTGCTCTGCAACTACACCATGGCCGACATGCTTACCCTACTATGAACTTAACGAGCTCCCGTCCTGGTTTATAATGTTCAGTTTGTCTTCATAATTATTGAATTCTTGCTGGCACTGTGAGTTCACCCTGCAAAAGTTGTTGAGGGCCGTGACTTTAGGCTTACGGCCTGGCCTGTGAGTGGGTTTTGAGTTCGTTCCTCCACGATTTTCTTGTAGGAATAGTTTAAAGCACTGTGAGTTTATCTTGGCAATAATTTGTTGAGGGCCGTGACTTTAAGCTTACGGCCTGGCCTGTGTGTAGTTTTTGGTTCGTTCCTCCACTGCTTGCCTGTTGGGATTGTTTAAAGGGGTTACTTGCTTCTCTTACAGTTTGGTTTTCGTCATAGGGTTTCCAGAGTATGGTTCTCATACTTCACATTTTGGTGACAGTTCGAGCTTCAACGTCCGCTTCTTGCTTGGCCGTTGCTCCACCTTCTTCTGGCTGCTGCTAGCAGTGGTTTGTGCATGAGTTTGAACCATCTTTGTCATAGGAGAAATGAAGGGTTGGTTCTTTGTCTCATTGGTGGCGGCGCTATTGTTTCTCGGTGGCTACATTACCTTTGCTTCTAGGTATGAAAATTTCTTTTGTTTTACAGTTCTTAAATTTACTCTTAACTCAGTTATAATATAAAGTATAAATTTAATGTCATGGGTTCTTATCTTTGTAGGTGACGGTTTACAACCCTCTTTGCAGTTGGTACAAATGAGTGGGGTCGGCTTCCTAGTTACAGTAAGCCCTGGTCAACCCATCGTAATCCATGCTTGTTCAGTTCTTTATGGAACAGTTTCGGTTGGAAGTCGTGGCCTACAAGTGACCCTTCATGGGTTACTATTTCTCAGTTTTCTTTTTTAGTTTTTACTAAACCCTTACTGTTAGCAGGGTTTTCCGGCTTATGCCGTGACTTGTAAATTTTGTTTTTACTTGTTTTGTGTACATTTATGTAAAAAGATTTGCGGCCTGTTAAGCCATTCTCTGTTTAAACTTTAAGTATAGAGATTTAACTCTCTCTTGAGCTCAGACTCAGGTATTTTGATGCTCTTACTATAATTTGTATACTAGGGTTCTTACTCTATTTCGACTGTGTAAAGAAATCTTTACTTGTTAAATTTATCTTGCATTAAATTGTATTATTATATCCTATTCTATTATTTCTTTCTATTATAATAATTTGTTTATAAGCTCGGATATTCGAGCAAGGGTTAATCCTGTTAGCGATTTGTGTATAAAATATTTTCTTTAATTATTCAGTAGGTTTTTAGTTCAATAATAAAGGTAAAATTAATTATTGTTACATGTATATAGTTGTTATACTTTCATTATTATCTTTCTCTGTCCTTTAGGACTGTAATAACATTTTTATAGTTTGAAAGTCCAGAATACTAAATAATCCAAATCCTTGGATTATTGCTTATCTGATTATTAATTATATTGTTATTACTATGATTTACAATGTTAATACTATAAATTGTAATGTTAATAATATGAGGGTTTCGACCCTGTACTTTCTTTTATAATTAATCTTTGTTAGTTTATTTAAATGATTTAGTTCATTTATTAAATATTATTTACTTTTGCATTCAGTCCATTTTACTTTAATAAGTACATAGATAGGTTTTGTTATTGTTTCCTGGTTACAATATTATAATTGCTTTAGTTAATTTATTTATAAAAAAAGAACTATACTAGAATTACCCTACTTGAAACGTGAACATTTGTAGATATAGTTAAGCAGTATGAACAATAAAATAAACTATGTAAAAATAACTTGGTTCTTTCTTCACAGAAATAAATGAGTGTTTATCTAAGTTAATTCTTTTACCTATGTTACAGGTTAGTAGTTTCATTTTATAAAATACGGTTTTGAATAAGATAATAACCTATTGACAGTAATCAACTTGTTAAAAGAAGTAAACCTGCTGTTTGTAAAGTATTATGAATACTTCTTTGCTAGCATTCTTAATACAACAGTTTGGTTTTTAAACAATAACTTAATTAGACAGATTGGTATTCTTTCCTGAAAACATCTATATACAGAAATAAATTACTCCATTGTTCTGAAATACAAAATAACTCTATTCAATCCAGATTTCTATCATATCTTCATCTATTTTAAACACACTACCTCTGCTAGAGTACGGTCTGGTTCATTCTAGACAGGGAAAAACACAGGCAGTATTATTTCATCCAATTACAGATTCAACATTCAAATAACTAAAAGAATACAAGATTTAATAGTTCACTACGAAGCTTATAAATTATTCATTCATTCTAAGATATAAACTTTTAACATAGCAAATAAAAGACTGTAGAACCTGTTTAAAGTTGGATGAAAACAACGTTGGGAGGCCGTTCCTCCCTACCAACTCCTGGAGAGCGCTCAAACAACATCTTCTTAGGACCCTCGAGCCTGTTCTTAGTCTCCTCGACTGGGAACTGGTGGAGCAAGCAACAAAATACTAGTCCAATGACTCAGTACTAACTCTGCACTCAACAGCAAGATCCTTCAGCTGAATAGTTGTACTCGATCATTTTTTGCAGTTTACCCCTCAAACACCTTCCAGAAATTCCCTTCCCAATGAAATCCTTTGAAGTACATTCACCTGAATGATTCCCTTCTTGGAATGAGCAGCCTCAACTCTCTTTAATGGGCATTTTTATTAAGATTGCCTAGGTCTTTTCTGGGTTAGTTATCATTAATTGAGCCACCTGCTCTGATCCCACTTTCTTGGGGGATCATGACCCCAAATGTAGGGAGGTTGCCACCTGCAACATTGGAAGTGTTTGAGGATGCTGCCACTTGTCTATTTGCTCTCCACCCAGTCTCCTCCACCAACTTGACCAGTAACACTCTTTTTAACAGCTCTCCCAAGCTGTTGTCTCCTCTTTTATTTATTTATAATTAAATATTCAGAATTACATTCAATATCCTTGACTCTGCTGAGTCATCATTACAACTTAGCATAAAATTTTAACATATTGTCTTGAAATAAAATAAAATATGATAATATTATTTTGCAAAATTGGGGCATGTGACAATCACCCCCAATTTCATCATCCAAATATTCAGTAGAATAGGAAGGAAATTCAGCAGTTTTCTCCTTCACTAGTTCCACTTCCTGAAGAGGCTCATCGAACTTGACACTCCTTTCGATGATGATCTATTTTGTTTTGATATCTTGTAGCTTGAAACCTTTTGATTCATCAGGATACCCAATAAACAGACATTCTATGCTTTGTGGTTGCAAAGCCCTTCTTTTATCAAGTGGAATTTGGGCCCATACAGTGGACCCAAACACTTGTAGGTTCGACACATGCGGCTTGTGTCTGAAGTATGCTTCGAAAGGGGTCTTCCCTTTCATGGATGAGTGTGGCACTCTGTTTTGAATGTATGCTGTAGCATGCATGGCTTCAGCGCACAAATTTGTAGCCAACTTCTTTGATTCCAACATACAGGTGGTCATCTCCTTGAGAGACCGATTCTCCCTTTCTGCTACACCATTCTGCTGGGGAGTGTAGGTAATTGAATGTTGGACCTGAATACCACTTTGGGAGAATATGTGTAGCAACTCATTACTGAAATAATCCCTACCATTATCAGATCTCAAGATCTTGATCTTAATCCCAGAAGCATTCTCGATCAAGGCCTTCAGTTCAGTGAATTTTTCACATACTTTAGACTTCTTTTTGAGAAAGAAGACCCATGTGTAGCTTGAAAAATCATCAATAAAAGTCAGAAGATACATTGATCCATTCATGGATGTGACAGGAATTGGACCGCTGATATAAGAATGTATCATCCCCAAGATGCATGTAGCTCGGTTTTCCTTCCTCCGATCAAACTTGTGCTCGGGGTGTTTTCCAACCACACAGCCCTTGCAAATTGCAGTGGTTGCCTTGATGACCGGGAGGCCTTCAACCATGGAGTTTTTCTGTAATTGCTGCAAATATTTTAAATTGAGATGGCCAAACCTCTTATGCCACATCCTACTAACTTCATTTCCATGAGTTAGCAGTGCGGTGGGCTTTGCATCCGCCACAAAGTGGGAAAACTCATAGGATTTTGCATGATGGTTTGCAAGGCCTTTAGCAACAAGTTTCCCGGATGCAAGTTCTGTTATCTCAACATAATTCGGGCTGAAAGATACTCTCTTAGGCACTCCTGCATGTGTCATCTGATAGACACTAAGGAGATTTGATGCCAGAGGTGGTACATACAAAACATTTGAAAAATAGCCATTCTCAAGATCAACCGTACCTTGTCCTTCTGAAATGATGGTGGAGTCATCTCCCATGTGGATGGGGATGGATTTTCCGGTCTCTAAGGATGAGAAGGAGTCTCTTTCTGCCATCATGTGGTTCAAAGCTCCAGAATCAATCAAGAGTGCTTTGGACTTCGAAGTGCTTGCCATGAGGACATGACCTCTTTCATGCTGTGGTTCCCGATCTTGCTGATCTCTCCTCCGAAAGCTTTCCGGAATATTGATGTGATTTCTCTCAAGGAGAGAGGTAGTTCATCAAGCTTCTTCTTCATGCAGGCATGTTCAGGGTGGAAGCCCTTCCCGCAGTATGAACACTTGACTTTTTCCTTTCCATGATGCCCTTTTCCTTTGTTATTCTTTGAGCCGAAAGACTCATCATGTTGCTGGTTTTCAACTTTAGGCTTAGGAGCTTCGAATTTAGTTTTTGGGTTCTTCTACTACTTTCCTTTACCCTTCATATCTTTGGGCCCCGAGACATGGAGGGCTTGATCACAGGAGGATCTGATGATCCCCATATGGACAGGCTTATCATGTTCACTTGTTAGGGACTAAATGAAGGCATTGAGTGTAGGCATCTTCCATCCAGGGGTTGTGAGCTTCCCCGCATGGAATGTAGAGAAAAAAAATTGAATAATCAGCTCCAATTTTGGAGAGTATGGCGAGGATGAGCTGATCATCCTCCTTCTCCACTTTGCATTACTTCAACAGTAAGACAACGTGCTTGAACTTTGTGAAAAAGTCATTCAAGGTCTCGAAATTGGAAGGCTAGAGAGACATCAATTCATTTTCGAGCTGGTAAAATCTCAAATCATCCCACTTTCCATACAGGGTTTCCAATTTGTCCAAATTTCCTTTGGAGTCTTCAATCCCAAAAGATGGAAAAGAGGATCCCAGGAAACAGAGAGGCACAAGAATCTGAATGCTTCATCCTTCTTGTTCAAGAATCTAGCTTTGTCTATCATAGAAGCAGGCTCTTCTTCAGTGTCCATAGTGACCCTATAGAGTCCTCTGGCATGTAGCTGGATCTCCATATCTCCTTTCCATGAGTGGAAATTGAACGGAGTCAAAAGATCTACGGAAGAATCCATCTGAATCTGTTGGAGCGAATGCTTTCACCTGTTAAAAAACCTAAAAATAACAACAAAAAGGGCAATGCAAGGTCGAACAGCCTGGGCATTTTAGGCTTTCATCACACCCAGCATAGTCAATCAAGCAAGCTTGATCAACAAGTTCCTTACTTAGGGTATTAAATGGTAATCCTTGGCTTCTTGTGCAGTGCCGGATTTTTGAGCTATTGCTCAATTTTCATGCAAGATCTGTCAAAAACCTTGTTTTTGAGAGATCTGAGCTTCATCCTGCCGTGAGCTCTGATACCATATTAATGTGTCACATTAATCTAGGGACTAAAACATAGTCTCATAATAGATTAATAACAATAAGACATGAAAATGGTGTAATAGTGCAACAAAATGAGTAGCAGCTCTGTATATTCACACAAATAATGAGTAATAAAATACAATGATCATGCTGTAAGAATGAATGACAAAGCAATTTGAATTCCCAAGGAGGTCATTCGAATTGAATGAGTGAATCTAGCTTAACTGAATGTAAGCCATAGTCAACACTCAAGTTAACCACTGATCAAAACCCTAATTGACTCAACTGAGCCCTAACTGAAGTCAGAGTGCAATAAATGACTAAGTCTAAGTGAAAGTAGCTCAGAAACATGTCACTTCAAGCCAACCAACAAGTGGTAGTGCATCAATGACTCCAATGAACCCCGATGAGGTTAACTGAAGTGTAACTGACCATCAGAAGTGGTTGGAGGCACCCCTGTTGACTCCAGTTCATTAAATAATCAATAAATAATCAATTTAATGAAGGAAGGCACCTTCACTGCTCTCTTTAACTGATTGTAACCATCAGTTAGCAATATGGGGCATTAATGACACTCAGATCACCCCCGAAGTGCTCCAGTTAGCCTCCCCAAATGTAGGAGAAGGCTAAGTTAGCCTCCTTGACTGAAGCCTAGGCATGGGTGTGATCTTATTGATGTCATCTAGTGCTCCTCTAATGTCAATTAAGTCAATAATACTTAGGATAGTGGTTTAACTAGGCCAAATTGACCAAAATGAGTGTGTATGGTGGTAAATGTCTCCAACACCAGCCTCATGATCTTCCTCTAAATAATGCTGCTCCTCTACCATTTCCCTTGCTTCGTGCTTGAGGTATTCAGCCTCAAAAATTGTTTCTCTTGCACCACCTCTCTCAGTTGTTTCCTAGTAATTCTTTGTTGGGTTCCATTTCCTACTGTGAAGATGAGAGGTAATGAAGGGTACCATTATATCGGGGTTATGGCTATCATTAGGAGCAAGGTGAATATAAACCCCTTATCAATGCCATTCCTTTGCAATCTATAATTTTGTTGTGTATCCATTGCATTATGACCATGTGAGGGTCTGTCTTGGCATTGTGTTTTGCCCTGAGTTTCCCATTCCCTTCTTGAATTTACTCCATTGACTTTGCATCCAGAACCTTCATGTGCCAAGCTTATATGATGAGTGGTGTATTCAGATGGAGCATTATAACCAGTATCATCCCAAAAAACTGATGAATGTTGTCCTCCCTCGCATACTTCCCTTGCATGTGGCTTGTGCCACCTTCTACCACCAAGTGATGGCCATGAATGCCAACAAGTGGTGTGACAAGCACGTCCCATTTTGTCCCCAAATTCCCATCTGGGTTTTTTCACCATGCCATTATTGTTGAGTGAGTTATATGATAAAGAAACAAATCTCATATTTCTAAGTCTATCATGGAGGGTTGTAGTTTCTTCATGATCCCAGTGATTGCTTCAAAATATGCTGGAGGGTTGTAGTTTCTTTGTAATGTTGTTAAGTGTCATATGACTAAAATTTTCTATGATGAACAAGTTATGCTTGTTGGTTGATTTCTTTATAGCTAATTACACATGAGGTGATTATATCATGTACAACCCAATAGTAAGCCTTGGAATCCTACAAAATTGGCTCATCGAAGGGATACAATAACAGAAAGGGCATTATTCCTTCTGCAGGAGCCAATCTTATGAAACCTTTTGGGTTTAAAAAAATGCATTGGGAATTATGTAGTTAGCATTATATTATTAACATGTCATGGCAGGTAGCTGATAAATGCTATTAGGTAAGAATAAAAACAACATTGTCATTTTAGATAGTAAGGCATATTTCTGATATCCTTCTTTACCACATACAACAAGAGATTTGATGGGCTTATTTAAATAATGAAGTGAATTCAAAGAATTCCTAAGCGTAACAATAATGTACTTTAATTTCAATCTACCTAGGGTTGAACTAGGACACCTTGCAGACCTTAAAAATTATACAAGGTTAAGTCCTCTTTGCACAAAAAAATCTTGAAAGGATTGACTTACTTTTGATGCATTTTTCTAATGCAATATACTACTTGCAGTTGATAGCTGCTCAAAATGAATGTATAGCAAGGGGTGCCAGATGTATTCTAGGCTCTGGATACAAGCTCGTGAGATGTCCCCATGGCCAAAAATAGGATAATACAATGGAATTTCCATGACATATGCGAACAAAGATACACCTACAAACTGTAATATTTACCAGATCCTTCCCATACAATCGTCCCCTTGTGCTAGCACCTTCAAAAGAGCTTGCATAATGAGTTGTATTTTGCATGGTGCAGGTGGCAGTTTGTTAATATTCAAACTAGATTTCAGATAAATGTTGTTAAGAAGGTCACAATAACATAGCAAAAAACCAGAGGAATATCACTAAAATTACCAAGACATACATTGCCATGTTTTTCAGCAGTGCTCTGAACTTGTTGAGGATGGCATCCTTGTACCTCCTGAGGAGGAAATTTGTGCTCTTATACCTGAAAAAGTAATTGAATTGCAAGAGATATATCTGGAAAAGAGAAATTAGCTTAGGAAGAGGCCACAAATAGTGGATGGGCAGCTCTAGCCAATAAAGAAACAAGTGGCAGCTTATCTGCACTCACAACTTATTGCTATTAGGCTAGTATTCCAGTTGGAGATGGTATGTGGTCAAGTTACATAGAGAATAATAACTGTTGCATAACGTGGAGGACCCAAAGCAGCCTGATAATGAGCCCCTATACATAGAACCTGATTGGGAACTTATATGATCTTGGTTTTTGATAAGCCACCAACGAAAGAGGCTGTTGTAATAGTTAAAAACATGCATGAGGGATTCAAGACCATGTATTTTGATGGTGCATGTTCCCGATTTGGTGCAGGTGCTGGGGTAATTTTTGTTTCACCAGTTATAACTCCTTTCCATATTCATTTTGCTTAAAATTTGATGCGACTAACAATGTGATTGAATATGAGGCCTTGCTTTTGGGTTTGAAACAAGTAAAGGATCTCAATATTAAAACATTAAAAAGTCAAAGGAGATTCAATTTTTCAGACTTGATTGTGAATCAAGTACGGAACCAGTTTGACGCAAAATATTCTCATTTGAAGCAATATTGACATGTTGTATCATGTATGGTATGAGATCAAGGCATTTGATGCTTTTGACATAGTTTCTATCCCGCAAAATGAAAATCATTAATCAACAAGTAGATGCTATGACATGTTTAAATGTGGGATTTGAACCATGCACAACAGAGTCCTTTTCAAAGTACCATGTGGAGTTCAGGTTTCGACCATCCATTCCTAACAAATTAAGAAACTAGCAGCTATTTGAAGATGATAGGCATTGTGAATTTTTTGAATAGTCTAAATGCAATTGCCTCTCACCAGATTGATCAGGGATAAGAAAACAGTGACTTGGAGCAACAAATGGTACAACTGAGAAGTAATAAAATCCCTAGATGTTTGGTGCCTTTGGAAAAAATTCTTGATGATTCTGTTGCTTTTAAAGGTTCAAAAGTCACTGATAAGGATGAGCGGGTCATTGAACTCAATATGGGTTATAAGGAAAGTCCAAGACCAGTGAAGATTGCTCAAGTATGCACTCTAGAATGGAAAAATATTGAGGAGTTTATCTGTGATTATTAAGATGTTTTTTGCATGGTCATATGATGAGCTAAAAACCTACACTACTGAGGTTATCAAGCATAAAAATCCTTTGAAAGAACAAGCCAAACCTTTCAGGAAGACACAAAGGAACATGAATCCAAAGTTGGCTCCCATCATACAGAAAGAGTTGCAGAATTTGTTCAAAGTAGAAATCATCACTCCTTCTTATTACTCATAGTGGGCATCCAAGGTTGTACCAGTCCATAAGAATGACGAGATTAGAATTTGCAATATTTTGAAATTTGAACCTTGCATCCTCGAAAGATAACTATCTTTTTCCAAGCATGGAATATGTGTTACAGTTACAATTGCTAGAATTATGCCCATGTTGGATGGATTCTCAGGGTACAACTAGGTGTTGGTTGATGAAAATGACCGATACAAGTCAACATTCACCATCCTTGTGGAACGTATTCCCATGTCTATGTGCCTTTTGGATTGTTAAATGCTGGGACCACATTCCAAAGAGCCATATGCTTGCTCTGATTTCCTTAATAAAGTTATCATGGTTTACCAAGATGATTTCACAGTTTATTATAAGTGCAGGGGAGACCATTTCATGCACCTGAGGAAGATCTTTGACAGACATAGATCCTTTGGAATCTCACTTAACCCCAAGAAGTCTGTTTTTGGGGTAGTCGAAGGAAAATTATTGGGGCATCTGGTGTCCAAAAGACAAGGTAAAAATAGATCCAGCAAGAGTGCAATCTTAAAAGAGATTCAGTTACCCAAAAGTAAGAAGGGTATCCTGTCCTTTGGGAGCATAAATTTACTACTAATATTTGTGCCCAATTTCGTTGAAATCACTTATGCCATCTCAAGTATGCTAAAAAAGGGACATGATATAGTTTGGACTTTGGAGGCTAAATAGGCATTCAAGAACATCAAACAAGCCCTATATCAAGCTCTAGTATTGGTAAGCCCAAATCATAGCAAAAATTTTGAAAATTTTTCCTTCACCTCTGATTTTTCTTTGGCTTCTATGTTGTTACAGAAAAATAGTGATGGTTTTCAGCAGACTATAACTTTTATGAGCAAAGCCTTGAGGGGATTTGAGCTTAAATACACCACCATGGAAAAGCAGTGGTGTGCCTTAGTTCAAGCAGTAAAATGGTTTGGAGAATATATTTGGAATGCTAAGTCACAGCCTACTTGCCTCATCCTACAGTGAAACAGATTCTATCATGACAAGAATGTTGGCGAAGACAAGGTATTTAGATTTCTAAGATACACGAATATGATTTGGAACTCAATTCAACAAATCTTGTTAGGGGAGCAAGGATTGATGAAACTGATGGAAGAAGACAGCCTTGCATTGGTTGAAAAGACAAAGCAAGTAGAGGAAGACCCCATCAAGGTATGTGAATTTTTTTCTCACTTGCAATAGCATGAATGATGAATGATATGTTGATTTATCATTTTATTTATGCCATTTAGCATGTCCTCATTTGAATAAAATTCAACAAATATCTCTTAAATTAGCATCCATGAAATATTGTTTAACTAATGACAGTTTGGGCTGGAGGAACCCCGATGAGGTAATCCTAAGATGTGTAGATTCCATCAAGGCTCAAGAACTAATGAAGGAATTAAACTTTGGTATTTGTGGGGGGCGTTTTGCTGCTAGAACAACAACTCACAAAATCACGAGGGATGGTTACTTCTGGCTAATATTTTTTGTAGATATTCACCAATTTGTAAGGTCTTATGATGAACGTCAAAAGTTTTTAGGACGCCAAAGGTAACATGATTTTCCTTTGGAACCATTGATCATGGATGCCCCTTTTCATCAGCGGGGATTGCACTTTATAAGAGAATTCCATGAAAATTCCAGTAATGGTTTTAAATGGATTCTAGCAGCTATATATTACTTCACTCGATGGGTAGAGGTAGTTTCTCTTTGATAGTCTTCTAGTAGATCCATAGTTGACTTTTTGGAGATGCATTTGGTGATCAGGTTTGGGGTACCAACAGAAATAACTATAGACAATGCTAGTGTGTTCAAATCTGCAGAGCTGATTGATTTCTGTGCATGATATGGCATTGTGCTCTCACATTCGTCTCATTACTATCCACAGGGGAATGTCCTTGCTGAATTGAGAAATAAGAACTTATTGTGTATCATTAAGAGGAGTGTCGGGGACAACAAGAGGAGATGGGACAACAAAATAAAGTATGCCTTGTGGGATGATCACATTACCAAAAAATGTGCTACTAGAAAGAGCCCCTTGGAGTTGGTTTATGGTTTGGATGTAGTGTTGCCTATCAACTTGAGATTGTCAGTGTATGAATTGTTATAGCAGTTTGCTACTAATTTAGAGGCATTACAAGCCCATATTGATGCTTTTGTTTAGTTAGATGAGAATCACAAGCATGCTTACGATCACCTCACTAACTACTAGAATAAAATGAAGCATGCCTTCAACAAGAAGCTCAAGAATCTAGCATTGCAAGTTGGAGATATGGTCCTTTTGTGGGACAAGAAAAGGGAGAAACCAGGGAAACAATGTAAATTCAATAGCCTTTGGTTGGGCCCTTCTCAAATAAAGTGAAAAAGAAGGGAAGAACAGTTTTCATTTGACTAATATGGATGGAGAAGAAAAACACCTGCCAGTCAATGTGCAATTACTAAAGTATTACTTTCAGTAACAACCCTAAAGGGCCACAAAAAAGAGAAAAGAAAAAAAAAAGGAAGAGAAAAAGAAAATGATGAGTTATGTCTATTTTGGGTAATGGTGTAGGCTAGTGACAAATTTTTATTTTTACTAGGAATTTTCTTCATTGCATTGATTTCAATTATATCTTACATTTTACGATTTTTGCAAGTCGTTTCATTCTTAATACGTTGTTCTGCATTCACATGAGCAGTCCCAAATATGGGAGGTTGGTTTATCTTGTTTTTTTTCATATGCTAGATTATTTTGTCATTCTGAAAATTGGCATGCATGAATCTTATTGATTCACAGAGTAAAATCAGAGTTGGGACACATTTATCTTAGATCAAAGTCTGGATAAGCCCTAGGATTTCTTTTGTGTCAGTACAAGTATATCTCTGGGGAAAGTAAGGGTATGTATTTGTTGGGATTTAGGCAAGCTTATGCATCAATCACAATCCCAACATGTGTCTCCTAAGGTCAAGTTTTGTGCATCAAAGACCTTATCCAGCCTTAGGGATATGATGCTAACAAGAGTGATTGACTTTTCAAAGAAAAACATCATTGAAGACCGTTGGGATCTCAGCATCCTAGAGGAGCATGTTCTCCCCTTGTGGATCCACTATTAACACACACTTCACCTCGATTGAAGGTGATGGAGATCATAAAAATGAAAAACAAGAAAGACTTTAAAGAAGCAAGAAAGGAGCTAGAGATTTATTTATCAAAAGGTGTTTCCTTGACTGACCTTGGTTAAGGAAAGTATGCAATGGATATTCTGAAGAGATTTAGAATGTTGGACTGTAAGGTGATAGCCACACCTATGGAATCTAACTTGAAGCTACTGTGTGAAGATTCATCATATTTGGTTGATGCCACGACATATCGTCAGACAATTAGATCATTGATGTACCTGACGATTGGATCATTGATGCATTAATTGTAGTGAAGATATCATTTTGGACAGACTGGAGATAGAATTGAAGGTATTTGTTTTCAACTTTGGATTTACATGAGAAAGATGATGAGGTGATCCTCATGGGGAGAGTAATTTATAATGGGATCTACACAAAATATTTGAATTTAAATTTGAACAGAAGAAGGTCATTGGTAGGCTTGAGTATTACTAAAATACTACTCAAGGACAGACTTGAATGACTAAATTTTACTTGCAAGAGAACCATGTTATGAAGCCTAATACTATTAAACTTCTCGAGTCTTATTTTGGTCTAGGTGTTCCATGTACCCTTGCTGGTCAGTGGTGATCAATGTATATGAATTTGAGGTTGTGTTTTAGGTAAAAATAGATTCTACATTGTACTTTTTTGTTGTAACATTGATGATTTGAGCTACATTACCCTCATGCAGCTTATTTTAAGATTGATGGTTTGATATTTATCTCTTACATTGTCTCTTTCTTGCATGTGACAGGAAATGACGCTGGAATTTGAGAAAGCTAGGCTTAGGAGCTATCTCTTCACATACATAGTTTCCTAACATTAAATGATCAATAACTAATTTGACAACACTTTTGCTAAGCAAGAATGGGCTCATTCAAGTACACGAAACCACGTTGGTGTTTAGCATGAAGATATTGACAATTTTATGGTTTGTTTATTTCTTTTGTTTGAAGCATTTTGTCGATTTTTGAAGTTTGTGCGTATTTTGGTTAAATATTGTGTTAAGTCCTTTGAATGCTTCTAGTTCTCATTCGATGCTTGATTTAATCCTTTTTTGTAGCTTGAATCAAGGTTGGTTTTAGGGTTTGAGAAAGATTCTTTTATTAACTTTTAGTTGCATGAATTAATTGTCTTCAGTTTTTTTTATTCTTTTACGCTGATTGTAAATTTTCTTTGTAAATACTTATCATTATTCAAAAAAATAAACGAGCTCTACATAGCTAAGCGAAGAAAAAAATGGTCTATGCACTAGGTTCCTATGCATTGATCATAGGATACCTATTGTCACAAGACCAACATTCATCTAATGCAATAATCAATTGGCATTATTACAATGCATACTCGTATTAGCCTCCATGACCATAATTGGCTAGTGGAGGCCAAGGTAGAGCATAATGTATGATTCTATCAGTTTATCAGTTTGTTAAGATTCAGGTCCCCACATGTCCGCTGGACCATTAAGGGACGAGATAACAAGTGGAGTCCCCACTTGCCCTGAATCTAGTCAGTGCAGTTATGTTTCACTGACACCTTCCAGTTGTTACTTGTGAGTCCACATGTTCTGTTGTTGATGATGTGATTCATGTTATTTTACTAATGTTGTTGTTCCTCTATTTTGACAATATTCTATAAATCAGTGAAATATTCGCCAGTTTTTACAATTTTTTATAATGAAGTTAAATATTTGCTAAGATTTTACAATATCTTATAACTTAGTGAAAGATTCACCAAGATTTTACAACATTATATAATAAAATGGAAGATTCGCCAAGATTTTACAACATTATATAATAAAATGAAATAGTCGCCAAGATTTTACAACATTATATAATAAAATGAAAGATTCATCAAAATTTTTATATATACATATTATATTATTGATAGAATTGCCTTCAAATTTTCCTATATATTGGAGAGATTTGTCCATTTTTATACATATAAATCTAGGGGGGGTTCTTAAAATCATCCCTGACGAGCATAAAAGTGCTTTGACTAGATAAAGCTCAATAAGGAAAGCAAAACACATGAAATGCAATTACAAGTTGATATAAAAAGAAGTCCCTGCAGGAGATGGCCAGCATAAATTTCAAGAGGGATATGAGGCTCTTTCTCAAGGACATGGAAGGACTATAAGGGACTCCCAAACCTAGTGGAGAAATCTCAGCATGGGTACCAAACTGCAAAGTGGGATCTAACTAGGGAACCCATGAATAAAAAAGATCTACCTCTTACATAATGCCACTTTTAATAGCAGTATGAAGGTTCTGTGACATTACGAAGTGGATTCGTACCTATAGTCAAGGCAACATGGCCATAAGGTGATGCATAATGCAAGCAAAAATGTGGTCCTAACCTATATTCGAGTTCATAATTATACATGTAATAGATACGAATGAAGATCTTGGTAAAAGCACACTCGAAATAAGTCCCTACACCATAACATTAGGCAAAAAGAGTTCAAAAGAGTCAATAAGGGTCAAAACTATAGAGTAGTGGGTAAAAATTTCATTTTTTTTATAAAATAGTAAAAAGTCATTTTCACCATACCATTTGAAAATTTTACCACACATAGTGCATTGGAGCTATTTTGAGCCATGAACTTGAAACACTGATTCCTGGAGCTACAGTCCACAAAAACAGGAACCATCTGATCCAGGTAAATCTACATCCCACACTCTTTCATTTAAATGGTTTTATTTTAATTTTCAGTGGTTGAATTTTTATTTTGAAGCACCCCTAGTTTGGTATCTTGGCCCACGTAGGAAATCCCATAATTTCCGCGTATAGGGTCGAGTATAAGCGGGAAATCCTTCGGTTTCTGCGTATACATGTGGCTGTTAGGGAAAGAGTCGTGTATGAGGCCACACATATCAAATTCAAGGAAAAAACTCATCAAACTCTTGTGTTTTTCTTGCAGGATGGTATTGGAGTGGCGTGAACGCGAACATGAAGATGTGGATAGGGTCGTACAAGGTGATATGGTTTCCCAACAAGACTTAAGGGCATGTTCTTTGTATAAGTTTTGGCATCTCGGGAGCTTAAGGGCTCAACCAAGACTACTCCATATGCTCGTGGCTTACTGGGATCTAGAAACAGAGACCTTTGAGATTGATGGGATACCCCTTAGCCTTGAGGTTGAGGACATATACTTTATCAGTGGACTATCCCACCGAGGTGAGGTAGTTAACTTAAGAGATCATGGGGTTGGATGTGGCCTCACCATTGATGAGTACATTTCTATATACTGCCTTCCAGACATAGAAAAGGTTGGAAGTTAGGGCCTAGTGAACTTTATTCAGAACCTTGGCCTTAAGGACATAGTACTAACACTGACCAGGATTACGGGGTTAGCATCTCTCCATCAGGATTCCAAGCCACTGATGTTTTACGCATTTGAGTGCATGAGTTCAACTATCTATGATTGGAGTACCTCTTTGTTGGGTAACATGAAACAACAATTGACGGACTGCAAGCTGGGTAGAATAAGAAACTTCGGTTTTCTAACATTTTGAGTACCTTATTCTTTGAGCATGTACCGGGCCTAATCCCAAGAGTGCATATCACTCCACATGATCCTCAGGATCCAGCTTAGCTGCACTTGGCAGGTGTGATGCAATGACTAGGTGGAGTACGTGTTGCTACACCTTACCCATCTTACTTCTTCTACTAGTGATGTACACAGATCGTGGCCATAGATGACTAGCCCTACGCGGGGGTAGACTTCGGTGGTGATCCAGATATTCCCATTCCATAGGGATCTGCATATGGAGATATAGGTAACAATCCTGAATTCATTTTTATTTTTTAATTATTTGATATAATTAAATAAAAAAAACATGTTTTTGGGTGGTGACACATACTAATAACTGATCATGTACATGCAGATGTTGGTCCTAGATGACTAGACAGCTTCCCTCGACATCGTTGAAGGGGGATGGGTGATGATATAATGGGTGCGGATGTGGAGCGTACTCTCAAAAGCATCCTCATTAACTTTGTCTGTTTGATGCATAGGGTAACCATGGCGCAAGTCGAGGACTTTCCTGAGGCGATGCAACGACAGGTAGTAGGAGTACCCTATGCATGTGTTTGTTTTTTTAGACTATTGGATAGGGATGCCATTTATTTTCATGATCAAAACCCTGCTCAATAGGATTAGAGGCCTTGATGTACATTTTGTATCGACCGTATAGTTTATTTTGGCGGCTGAAAAGCCCCAATTTTGTATCATGACATTATGTATTATGAAACCAATTTTTGGACTATATTTTTTAATGAAAAAAGCTTATGATGATCGGTTATTTAGATTTACATGTGTGAATGTAATGTGAATGCTTCATTGTCTATGTATCAAATTCCGATCTAGAACGTAATTTGCATAAGAATCACCAACACGATTGTAGATCCTAGGAATATGAATGTATGCAATATTTTCAAATTGTCGTTCTAACAACTTTACTCACAAGAATATTCATAATAAAATCGGATCTCTGATATGATACATGTCATTTAATTGTAAGACCACTAACTGCGAGTCAAGATGTAACTCAATAGATCAAATACCATGAGAGATGGCATCGCATAGTAACTCAATCACGACACTATATTCAACATTGTTGTTTGATGAGGGCTAGAGACATACACCTCCTGAAGACAAAAATTGACATGTAGGCATATAGATCACCAAAGAAGTCGAAGCTAAGTTATGGGTGTGGCGGCTGGAACCGTTGGCGTATCCTACATATATCAAAGAATCTGTCAACATATGCCACAACAAATGGAATCAAGTCAACAAACTGGATCACCACAAGAAAACAAAAACTAAACTATGCAACTGTACAATAGTATACAAAGTATCAGCCTCAGCTGAGAATTACGCATAGTACTTTTTAAGATAGATCCCATTTCTAGGCTTCGCCAAGGCTGTCCCGTCATAATCTACTAGCTCGTAAGAACCTTTCTCTAACACTCGTTTGACTATGTAAGGCACATGCCACATGGGGTTGAAATTTCCCGCCCCTAATGATTCACTAGCTTGGTCATTTAAGAGGACCAAGTCACCTTCACTAAACTTCTGGGGATGGACAGACTTATCATATTGAGCCTTAACGCGACACTTGTTTACTTCAAGAGCCACTAAGGCATCTCGACACTGCTCATCAAGTTTCTCTAAGTGGACTAGACATTCCTCTAATTCAGAAGTTTCTGGTAAAAGTCCTACAGCTAGCTTCAAAGAAGGGATTTTTCATTCAATCAGTAAAATTGACTCCACCCCATGCACTAATTGATATGGAGAAAAATCGGTGGCAGTCTTAACCACGGTTCAGTAGGCCCACAAATCATGGTACACCATTATGTGCCAATTAGTTTGTCTTTGTGTGATGGTTCTTTATAGAATAGGATTAAGGGACGTATTCACAGCTTCAACCTATCAATTTGCTTGAGGATAATAAGAAGAGGAATGCTCTTGCTTATACCCCAACTTCAAAGATAGCTTAGCCATCATATTGTTTTGAAAGTGCCTGCCATGGTCCTTGACAAGCTCTCTCAGGATACCAAACTAGGTGATAATCTGATTGAAAATGAAATGCGCAACTGTCTCACCATATTCTTTGATGGTGGGCATAGCCTCTTCCCATTTCATGAAGTAATATACATCCAATATAATATAATGATGCCCTCCAGCCGAAGCTGGGTTTCAATCCATAAAATCAACCCCAAATTGGTGAAGGGACCAACGGTGATAATTAGATGTAATGGGGTAGGATGCGAGTGCATATTCCTTGAAAACACCTGGAAAGGGTGGCACCACTTGACCGCATTAACACAATCCTTGAAGATTGATGACAAAAAATAACCTGCTCTCAAAACAATTTGGGTTGTAGCAAGCCTAGATAAATGATCACCACACGCCCCTTCGTGGAAATCATTAAGCACAGCCTCAACCTCCTTATGATTCAAACATTGACGCAAAATGGAGTCCACCTTGTGGCGATATAAAGTGTCACCGACAATGAGGTAGTTCTTAGCTACATGTCGTAACCGTCGATGCTCATCCCATGAGAGGTGAGGAGGGATCTTCAAAGTTTGCAAATAGAAGATAATATCCCCATACAATGGTTCCAAAATCAAAATGAAGAAGATATGCTCATCAACAAAAGAGTCTTCATTAATCCCAACTTGATCCAAGCTAGGGAAATCTGATACGAGCTCTACAAAAATCAACGATTTCTTCGATTTTAACGAAACAAATTCGAGATCAAACTCTTGCAAGATCACAATCCATTTATTATATTTTCCTCATATCATCCTTTTGGTTAGGATGAACTAAAATGGATTGATGTGAGACACAACCAAAGTCCGGCGAAGGAGTATGTAATGTCTCAACCGTTGGACCGCATTGACGGTAGCTAAGGATAACTTATCGACATGAGTGTAACAAAGTTCAAGATCAATGAGGTTTTGGCTAAGATAATAGATAACGTGCTCTTAGAGCTCCTCATCCTCTTGAACCAAAACCATTCCAATCATCTCTTGAGACAAGACCACAAATAATAAGACATCACGGCTATAGTCAGGTGGACTAAGTATGGGGGCTGATTCCAAGGCTTTCTTCAATGCATCAAAAGACTCCAGGGCTCGCTCATCCCAGATAAAAGGAGTGTCTTTCTTCAAAAGGTGCATGAAACCCTTAGCCAAATGGGCAAAATTGACAACAAACCTCCGCAAGAATTTAGCCATCCCTTGCAAACTATGAATATGTCTAATAGTGCGTTAGGGAGACAACCGAAGTATTTCCTCAACCTTAAGAGGGTCGATCCTAATGCCCTCCTTAGAAACAATAAACCCCAGTAAGTGACCTAATTTCATACAACAGATGCTCTTTTATGGATTTAAACAGATTTGATATCAGCAACATCTTTCGAAAACCAAGCGTAGATGGTCAAGATGATCCAATCTTAGACGAGAGTGAGCAACTAAATCATTAAGATACACTTCAATAATTTGCTTAAGGTTGTGAAAAGTAAAGGTCATTTCCTGTTCAAAAGTAGCTCCAGTGTTTTTAAGGCCAAAAGGAATTTTTCGGTATGCAAACATACTCCAAGGAAAAATGAAAGTCGTTTTGTGTTGGTCCTCAGGCTTGATCTGAATCTGATTATACCCTGAAAATCCGTCCATAAACTAAAAACACTTCGCTTCCCACACACTCATCCAAAATATGATCTATGAATGGTGTGGGAAATTTATCCTTAGGACATGCTTTTTTCAGGTCTATGAAATCAGTGCACACACGGATATTTCCCTGTTTCTTATCAACCAAAATGGGTTTGGATACCCATTCAATCAAGGGAACCAGATAGATAAAGCCAGCCTTAAGCAACTTTTCTGTCTCTACCTTAATAGCAGGTGCCTTACCATGATTCATCACACGTAAGAGTGTCGAACATGTATAGCATCTGGATAAGTCTTGATCTCATGTTCAACAATCTGAGGGTCTATTCCTAGCATTTCATCATACGACCAAGAAAAAACATCTCGAAATTCTTTGAAGAGATTAGTGTATGCTTCAATCTCATCGATGGAACAATCCGCCCCAATGTAAGCATTTTCTACTTTGTCAGGAGTTTGAGAAATGTTGATAAGGTAGTTGGTGACAAATTAGTCATGTTCCCTTCGACATATATACCACGAGCGCCTAATGGGATAACGGGACTACCAACCTTCTCACTAAGGATCGCCCTATAGTCATCACACTCCATATGTTCAAGCTATAGGAGAAAGTAAGATCGATGGTGTAACTCCTCCCAAGGCCCTTCTAAACCATTCATGGCTTCGAGAATAGCTTCATCCGAAGGAAAAGTGTGATCAATTAAATCATGAGAGTGTGAAGACACAACTTCCCAAGCAGACAGTGCAAAGGGGTCCTCCTCCTCCATCTGCGAAGAGGAAGGACTAGGGTCTACAACAGAACCAAGAGTAGCTTGATAAGCAATTTCTGCTGTAGATAACGACATGTCCATCTTGGTAGGTCTAGGATATTCATCCAAAGTGCTTGAAGAAGGGAGAGTCCAAGGATATTCCAAATGCGAAATGCGAAATGGCATCGAACTCAACGATGACGATTCACTACCAAGGCTGGAATATATAGTAAGAATTGGTGCAGAAAAATTGAAATTTCCCATCAACGACGGATACATTCTCACCCCAAAATTCTCAGTTTCCAGCTGAGAATTATTAATGACCGGGATAGTATCTCCCAATGATGCTTTCGTACTGGAATTATGAAAATATTTTTGCTTGACTGTGACAATTCTACCTTCGAAAGGGAAGAAAATAATTCAGAAGAGGGATGGTGCGTCCAATTTCATGTTGTAGATATAGTTACGACCCAGTAAAATTTTATAGTCAAGGCGCGCATTAACCATCTCAACCTCGATTGACATGGTCTTCCCTCCCAATTGGACTTCGAGAGAAGGAAGTATACCATGCGACCGAAAAGATATCCCATCAAAATTCGTCAACATGGTCCCATATCTTGACAACATGGGTGAACCTAGACCCTTCCAATAGGATAAAGACATCACAGAAGCTGCAACACCTTCATCAATTACTATGCATTTAATGGTGTTGTTCATACACTCCAAGTGGGATAGGAGAGCCACATGGTAAGGCAAGTGAGGATGGAATTCATGGGTTTCAAATTTAATCACTGTGAAAGGATGTGAATCAACCACTCCAAGGGAATACAACAGAGCTTTCCTCAGCAAAGGGAAATTATGAAGGAATTCTAAGGCATACATCGCACAAGGATTCTGGCCCAAATCCTCAAAAATAGAATAGTGTTGGGTGGCTCGAGAATTAGGATTGTGCCCTGAGCGCTTTAATACTCCCTTAGGAATGCGAGGTGTAACTTCAGTCTTGTCGACAGGTTTGTCGACATGCAAAGGGCCTCGGGAGGAGTAGGTTCTTTTCCCAAGTCGGGTTGCGATGAACCATAATGTTTTGTTCGTGTCACAACATTCTTAGTGGAAATCATGTTGATGCACCCATGGCCACTTTTGGTGTTCACAGAATTTTGATTCCCACCAGAAGCAATTCCAAAATCCATGGTCCTCGAATTCATATTTTGATTATGTGGTAAAGGATCTGTTAACACAGCTAGGATCTGTGCAATGAATTTCGAGGCATCTTCAATATGAGGGAATAGGTAAGTGAGGTGATCTCTCCCACAAATATTGCAAGGGAACTTAACCTTAAATTTAGACTTCTTGTCCCCCCCAACATCACTACCGTTCTTGTTATCGTTAGAATTTTCATTCTTATTCCCCCCCTTACGATTGTTTCTTCCCTTCTTCTTATTCCATTTGGGCTGCTGGTTACCCTTCTGGTTCAATGATTGCACGTAGTGTACATCCTTCGAATGTGTGGGATGATATGAAGCCATATCTTGTCCCGATGCAGGATGGTTAATCAACAAATTCTTCATTTGATTTGTAATCGAGTCTACGAGTTCAGTACTCGCAGAGACAATGATGTCATTAGTATGTGGTCTAGGTTTGAAATTAGGTTTGAAATTTGACCACAGTGCATTTAGAATAATTGTTAGAATAATCAACCCACTACCCATATTTGACATTAATTAATCATTTTTGGCTTATTCCTAGATTCCTCACTATGCTAGTTGGCTTCCACATGCACCTAGAAGTCAACACATGCTAAAAATGGGTCATGGAGTGCTTTGGAATCATCCTGGAAACATTTTTAGCAAGTCTACTTTTATTCCTGGTTTGTAAAAGTGCAATTCTTCTTTTTCTGAAAGATTCCTTTCTTTACATCAGCTTTAAGGAAAAAGGGAAAAGCTAGTCTAGGAGTAACTGCCTAGTTTTTTTCCCACATCATCCTCCCTTATTTTATCTTAAAAAAAGCATGGATATGATCTCTTTCCATCACTTATTAGATGGCCCACTTGATTTAGCCAATTCGTGAGCATATTCATAGATTTGGAAAGTAATTTATGCACCTATGGGGGATTTGACTAGTTTTAGTAAGCCTTCTTTTTTACCAATTCGAATAGAATCCTTATTCTTTATAATATCTCATGTAATTATATATTTTATCATCCTATAACTTCATATGGTTGGATGATGTACACTTATTCAATACATGATTGTGTTATGCTCCAATTTCAGTCTCCTTTTGTGTGAATTTTGCATGTTTGATTAGCAATTTTGTGAGTGTACTTGTTCCATCACTTGGGTTCAATTTTCACATGGTATTAGAGCCTTTATAGATCGATTTCTCTCCTTCCATATTGGTATTTCAGGTTCGACATCACTGACTGGGAGCTATTCTGCTGACTGGAGGGCACAGTTGTTGATATATGGACCAATCTCAAAGGATCATCTTGACTCCATTCAATTTCTTCGAATGGAAATATGAGATGGAGATATTTTTGAGAGAGAAAGGTCTCTACAGGGTTACCATGGCAACTTAGGTAGAGCCTAATGCATCTGCAGAGAAAATTAAATGGAACAACAGGAGGGATGAGGCCTATGGTCTTTTGTGCTTGAGCATTTCAAGAGACTTCCTCTTCCATCTTGATGCATTGACATCACCTAATGAGGTTTGGCAGAATCTTGAAGATTTTTTTGGAAAGACAGATGAGATGAGAGGACATCAACTTGAGAATGAATTGATCTCCTTGAGTCTTAGTAGCTTCGAATCATTGCAACTCTACTTTTTCAAGTTTAAGGCCCTTGTTTTGCAGCTAAAACAATGTGGGATCGAAAAGAAGGATGAACAACTAGTCTTGACCATACTATCGAAGCTTGGTCCTGAATACTCAGTGTTTGTTTCAACCTTCCATGCCACCAAGTTGACAACACGATCCTAGAGAATGCCTACGCTTGTAGAGTTCATGGAATCCCTCACCTAGGAGCAAGATAAATTGGTAATGATGGGCACCATCAAACCTTCCAAAGACCAAGATTTGGTTGCTGGAGATTCAAGGGTAAAATCAAAAGGCAAGAAAAAAGACAAAAAGAAAAAGAGAGACAAGGCAAAGTCTCAAGAGGAGCCCCAAGGCTCTGAGAAGAACTTCCAGAAGAAGAAGAATAAAGGAGAAATGCGCAAGTGTGCATACTGTAGTAAGGGCTATCATCTTGAGAGCTCTTATATGAAAAATCAGATTGACATGTTGACCCAAATCTTGGAGAAGAACAACATCTCCCTTCCTGATTTCTCAAAGAAGAGGGAATGAGGATCAAATTCAGAAGACAAGGAGAGAGTACATCCTTTGGTTGCTAGCACCTCAAGCTCACCTAGCTTCATCTTTGATTCTGGAGCTTCCAGACATATGGTTTCGACAAGGGATATTTTATCCTCTCTTGACATGTCGAAAGGTCCACCAATAGTTTTGGGAGATGACTCTCTGACTGACAGTATGGGGAAGGGTAGGATTGATCTTGACCATGGTAATTTCAATAATGTGTTGTATGTTCCAGGTCTTGCCTCTAATCTCTTGTCAGTGTATCAGATGACTCACACTAGGTTTCCAAATAAAGTCATCTTCTCCCCCAATGAAGTTGAAATCACAATGATTTTGAATGGTAAAGTCATAGCAAAAGGTGTTGTAGATCACACTTTGAAGGTATACAAGTTTTCCCATTTTCTACCCTACTCACATTAGAGGAAATTTCAACTCAAAATGGGCCTCCTAAGGAAAATTAATAAAATAATAGTTAAAATAATAAAATAATATTTTTTAATTTTGGAGGAAGAAAAGAAAAACACTACTTCTTTTTTTCGTATTTTCAACATATATCCATGTGTTTTTACTCAATAGATCAGGAGAGCTCATTGGATGCGGAATTTGTATTATTTTTGGAAGGCCCATTTTAAATTGAAATTTCCTCTAATGAACCCCTATGCTATTCTTACTCATGCTAATGAAGCAAGCAAGCTTTGGAATGAAAGATTTGTCCATATTAACTATAAGTATCTTTCTGATTTGAGTGAAAAATATATGGTCATAGGGTTACTAAAGATCACATTTTCTAAGGGAGTTTGTCAAGGTTGTATCCAAGGAAAACGCCCAGAGAACAAGTATGAGAGAGTTAGTCATGCGAGAACCTCTGCACCTCTTGAGTTAATCCACAGTGATATTTCTGGTCCATTCCCTCATATGTCCATGATTCAAGACAAATATGCACTCACATTCATAGATGAATTTTCCAGGTATTGTTGGCTCTATTTCCTAAAGCACAAGTCTAAATTTTTTGACCTCTTCAAGGTCTTTCGAGCCTTGGTTGAGAACCAGTATGGGAGGAGACTCAAGATCCTCAAATCTAACAATGGTGGTGAGTATGTCAAGTCTAAGTTCATCCATTATTGTAAAGATGCAAGTATCCAGATGCAGCATTCTATTCCTTACACACCACAGCAAAATGGTGTTGCTGAGAGAAAGAACAGATCACTCAAGGAGATGACAACTTGCATGATGGAGGCTAAAGCTTTGCCACCAAAGTTTTGGGCTGAGGATATAAACTATGCATCCTATATCCAGAACATGGTTCCACATAAGTAACTTGATGGTGTTACTCCTTTCGAATCTTGGAGTGGGCACAAGCCAGATGTGACCCATTTCAGGATTTTTGGCTCAAAGGCTTGGGATAGAATTCCAACTAAAAAGAGGAAGGCTTTGCAACCCCAAAGCCAAGAGTGCCTATTTTTTGGGTATTCTGAAGATTCAAAATGGTACAAGCTAATCAACTTGAGCACAAACAAATCTTTCATTGAAAGAAGTGTTCATTTCGAAGAAGAGCCTTTAGCAGTAGTTGATGTTGGAGAGTCCTCTTCATCACCACAACCACTGATTGTAAGTGAAGAGACTAATGTGTTTGTTGATTCTAATATTTCTGATAATGATGATTTAATTGCATATCCTCAAATTCCTACAAGACCAAAATGAGAAGCAACGACCATTAATGCAGCTGGGGAACTAGCTAGAAATCCTATTGACACTAGGAGGACTAGATCTCAATTTGAGAGTGCCCTTTGTGTGAAAGATCCTCTCTTTGCTGAGAAGTGCTATCTGATGGTTGAATCAGATCCTTAGACATATGAATATTCATTAGATGATCCAAGATGGAAAAAATCCATGAAAGAATAATTCAACTCGCTCCATAAGAACAACACATGGGAACTAGTTGATCTTCCCCCAGGGAGAAAGCTAGTACAGTGTAAGTGGGTCTTTAAGACCAAGTTTGATGCTGATGGTTCACCTTTGAAATATAAGGCAATATTGGTAGCTAAGGGCTACTCAAAATTACATGGTATTTATTACATTGAGACCTTTTCACCAGTGGAAAAGATGGACTCCATAAGGCTAGCTCTAGCCATTGTAGCTTCAAGGCAATGGGAAGTACATCACATGGATGAGAAGTGTGATTTTCTAAATGGATATCTTAATAAAGAGATTTATATCCAGCAGCCTGAATGGTTTGTGTCTGATCGTTCTTTACTGTGCAGGTTAAATAAATCATTGTATGGGCTCAAGTAATCCTGTAAGGCTTGGTATAACAAGATTGATGGCTTTCTGTTGTCATTGAAATTTGTTCGATGCAAGTCTGATCCAAATGTCTATTTGAATCTGATTCATGGTTCTTTAATGATTATTGTTTTATATGTGGATGACCTACTGATTACAGGATGTTCAAAGAAAGATATTTCCTCCTTGAAGGATGCAATGAACCATGCCTTTTCCATGACATATTTGGGATTGTTGAGCCAATTCTTGGGTTTGAAATTGCTCAATCCCAACATGGAATCAAAGTTCATTGGTCCAAGTATGATTCATATTTTCCCATCAAGTTCAACATGAAATATTTCAAGCCAAGCAAGATTCAATTCCTTTTAGGATTTAAGCTTGAGAAAGCAGGCTCTTCTCCTATGGTAAATAATACACTGTATAGGCAGTTGATTGGATGTTTGCTTTATCTTACACATACTCAACCTGACTTATCTTATGCAGTTAGTGTGGCTTTCAGATACATGGATCAGCCTCATGATATCCATTGGAGAGCATCCAAGAGGATCCTAAACTTTGTTTAAGGAACAATAACTCATGGGATTTTCTATAAAGCAAAATCTGACTTAGATTTAGTTGGATTTACTAACAGTGATTGGGCAGGTGACAACACAGATCGAAAGTCTACTTCAGGATATGTGTTCATGCTTGCATAAGGAGCAATTAGGTGGTCAAGTAAGAAGCATAGTTCCATAGCACTCTCATCTATAGAGGTAGAGTACAGAGGAGTTGTGAATGCAACTACCCAATGTTTGTGGTTGCAGGGGATACTTGGAGAATGTCGTTTCGAATCAGAGTTTTCTACTACATATATTGTGACAACCAAAGCACCATTCAAATGTCCATTGATCCATTTCAAAGACAACGAACCAAGCACATTGAGATCCATATGCACTACATTAGGGAGCTTGTGCATGATGGTACCATTTCTCTACTCTACTACGCATCTTCAGAGCAAGTAGAAGACATCTTCACCAAGGTATTTTGTGAGAAGACCTTCAGTAATCTCAAATCAGTGTTGGGGATTGTTGATCATGTGGTGAAGCATGATTGTTGAAAATATTTCCAAAATTTTGTTTCATGTCCATGTTTAAGAGAGGCTTTTCCCACTGGGTTTTTTCCTCTTTCCTTGGTTGTATGGACAAGCAGTATGTAAAGGGTGACTAAGCCTTGTTGCTAGGCACTATGCTTTTCTGATATTTACTCATAAATTCAGGCTTAAGGGGGGGTTTTATAATAATAAACCCATAGTTACCCATATTTGACATTAATTAATCATTTTGTCTTATTCCTAGATTCCTATATTCCTCACTAGTTGGCTTCTACATGCACCTAGAAGTCAACACATGATAAAAATGGGTCATGGAGTGCTTTGGAATCATCCTAGAAACATTTTTAGCAAGTATGTTTTTATTCCTAGTTTGTAAAAGCGCAGTTCTGCTTTTTTTGAAAGTTTCTTTTCTTTACAATCGTTTTAAGGCAAAAGGGAAAAGCTAGTCTAGGAGTAACTGCCTTGTTTTTTTTCCCACATCATCCTCCCTCCTTTTCTCCAAAAAAAAGCATGGATATCATCTATTTCCATCAATTATTAGATGGTCCACTTGATTTAGCCAATTTATGAGCATCTGCATATATTTGGAAAGTACTTTATGCACATATGGGGGATTTGACTACTTTTAGTAAGCCTGCTTTTTGACCAATTCGAATAGAATCCTTATGCTTTCGAATATATCATGTAATTATATATTTGAGCAGCCTATAACTTCATATGGTTGGATGATGTACACTTATTCAATACAGGATTGTGTTATGCTCCAATTTCAGTATCCTTTTTTTTGTGAATTTTGCATGTTTTATTAGCAATTTTGTGAGTGTAATTGTTCTCTCACTTGTGTTCAATTTCCACAATAATCTCATATAAGAGCATAGATTGAGCATAAATCAAGTTTAGTTGCTAAGCTCAGAAAATAGCATGTTCCTTTTTCATAACTCCAGATGTGGAAACATCCTTCGCTATATATGGAAATAACGACTTGAGGAACCATTCTAAAAGGAAATATGTTGGAATGTTGGCCTTAATCAACCTATTTTGTCTATGCCACTCTTGAATATGGTTATAAATACATGTGGCTTTGACTTTCCGAAATTTCGACAAGAGCTCAGTACCAACATCATAACAAACGGGTAGTTGAAATTGGTTGAGAAAGGTCATGTTTAGGTCATTGAACGTTTGATATGTGACCCCAGGAAACTCTATATACCATTTCGTCGCAAGACCCCTGAGGGTGCGTTGAAACATTCGTAAAAAAACATAATCATGGTTCAACGGATTCGAAGAGCACCATAGATGGAAAGTAGTAACATGCTCTCCATGGTCCTCACCATTCTTACCTTTGAATTTTGGAGTGTCCGAAGGATGCTTGGCAGGAACAACCGACTATGATAGATCATGAGAAACTAGATCATTGGTCAACTTCGACAAATCATGCAAGTTCAGCATAGCTAGAAATGGATCCTAGGTTGTTCCATCTAGTTCCATGCCCCTTAGTAAGACTGATTCATGTAAGTCTGGTTTTTGTAAAGACCATGGCCTTGGCCAGTGGGATAATAACCTCTTCCCACTTGACCCATAAAAGGATACACATGAATGTTATAATTTGGTATACCTTGAGACTAGTGTGCTACATAGCCATGATTGTAAGACTTATAAACAGGTTGACTCTAGGACACATAAGGTGGTGTATAACCTGCCAACACGTAAGGAGGCACGTAGCCTCATGACATGAAGGTATTGGCAGACAAGGGAACAACATGGCTAGAGGTAGTACTCTATCCCAAAGGGTTGTGTGAGTTATGGGGAGGATGCGACATTAGAAACACATTTGAAGGAATAGGTGCAGTAGACGATGGAGCATAGGATAGAATGTAAGTTGTGCTTCCAATGTTCACATGCCTAGGGCCATTTCTATGAATGGTGACACTATTATTAGGCCTGGGTAATGGGTATGATGACCATCCCACAATAGGTGTGGAAGGTGCAATGTGACCATTACCAAACCTATACACATTGAAAGGGATGGCAGTGTCCCCAGGCATAGTACCAAGATATATACTAGATCCGAAATTAACTGACTGAACGACTTTTGAAAGGTTTGGCATGCCAAATATAAATGGGCCAGTGCTAGAGGGTACCAGATGAGTCTCACCACTCGACCTTCAAGGAGAATACCATCGATTAGTATTTACATAATCTGAAAACTGGGATCGTGCATTATATGACATGCCAACCTCAAAAGGATCAACTTATTTTGGAGTCCCATATACACTATCTAGAACATTCCCCACCCCAGCAGGTGGAGAAGGAGGGGATTCCGGGATTTCAGATGTATGACCCATAGTGAGATCGATGTGTGAATCATAGTGAGTATGAGTCCACCCAAACTGTCTGACTCTCTTCCATGAAGGAAGAGGAGAGGTCGAAGGTGAAATACCTGGTAAACGTCGATAATGACAAGATTCCTCTCCTCAATCCACAGTGACTCCAAAAAACTAAAGAGACTCAAACTAATTACAAACCCTAGATAAATCTAACGCACACAGAGCACACTCCTAAGAGAATCGAAGCCAAAATGTAAGCAATCCAAGGGGAGGATGAATGAGCTCCTGAATGTAGCAGGTATGTCTCGCCTAAGAGAGGCTTGAGACTCCCATACACTACAAGCGAAGGCATGTAACCAATTATAGTGGCCCTTAGCTTCAACACATAAAGTGATTGTGCTGTTTGACCTTTACCTATCCAGGACACTCATAGAATAACCTCTATAAGTACCCCCTGTGATACCTAGGTAAGGCAACTTAGGTCACCCCAATATAACCAATTCTTAGGAGGACAGTCGCAGGTGGGATCTACTGTTTGGGCAGGGTAACAAATCTTGAAGCTCGAAAGCACCAAAGGTACCTCAAAATCCCCCAGATATGAATAAGATCGTGGAAGTATCTCCGGCGCTGCATAGAGAGTGGCAAGGGGCTATTCCCACCATAAACGTGTATGATTCCTCGTGATTAAATCCTGTGTAAGAGGAGCCTCCCGAGAACACTAATTATACCAAGGATTTCACTCTCTCACCTAGAAAGACACCTACTTGTTTTGTTTAGTAGTCTTGGAGAAATTTACTCACAAAAACCTATTCCAAGACTCTGAAACATGAGCTTTTTGATGCACCCTATTAAATAAAAATGTGTAATTCATTTTAAATTAAGCATTGATTTTAGAGGTTGTGATTACTCAAAGGAATTGACCGTGTAACCAATGATGTTATGAATCAACAGTGAAAGTAAATATGCACACCTAACAAACAATGTTGTTGGAGGAGCTAGTCTGTGAGCCGACTAGTTGAATAGTTGACTAATTAAGAGATTAGGCTGGTTGCATGAAGTCGTGTCGGTTGACCAAACCGACAGGTAGTTATTTGTAACCGTTTGTAATCATAGATATTAGGCTGTTGAGCCAGATGAGAAGTTGGTTCATTTTTTGTATATGTATGGACCCTCATATAATATAATATAATATGTTACTTCCGTATCTCTTTTTGTCTCTTGTATCTGTTATGTTTGTATGTTTCTATGTGTATTATTGGTAACCCTATGTGATCTGTGAGATTACAACATTGGTTCTGTTTCCGGTAGTACATATATGGATGTAATTACCATAAGGAGATGATATCAGAACAAGAGATTAAGAACTAGTGATAGAAAATTATTTGTAGAACTATGCAAGGAGAAACAGATTGACCATTGCTCAGGTGAAGGATAAATTCTTCACTGAAACACATGAGAATTTTGAAGATTCGGTACCTCAGCTTTTGAAAAATATTCTGGATGAAAAATCCGGAAGCAACTAAGGACCAAGAGCTTCTGGAGAAACTAATTCGAGGTGGACAAACAAACTTGTTGGAGTGGTTTGAAAAGATCACAAACGAATTTTGCGAAGAAAAAGCTGCGGAGGAGAGAGTTTATGTCGAAAGCATTGAGAAAAGGTTTTATACAGACCTCACCGAGTATTTTCTTTGCTCCTTACCAACCCTTTTGTTCAAATTCATAATAGAGAAGGGAGTGGGCCGTATCGTAGAGCCTCGTTTATCACTACGCGAACCACCACCAAATTCTAACTGGGCAGAGAAACATAAGAAGTGGGAAAAATTCATTGCTGAAAGTGAGTGGGAGTACTTCCTAAGCAAATAAACAGAACTATCCAAGCTTTCTAAAGCATCGGGTAGGCTATGGGGGGGTAGCTGGTCATGTGTCGGGGTAAAGTAAAAAGGATTCTAGTCGGGTGGAGAAAATACCATCACCAGCAATGAAAATTTGACCTAAGAAGGAAATCGAACGGAAAGTGACACATAAAGGTACGTCGGATTTGCAGAGGACAAAAAGAGAGAAGAGGTTGAAAAGAAGGGAAGAAAAAAGAGAGCAGGCTACAACGCTACAAAGAGGGATGACTACTAGGGTGACAGACCAAGAAAGAAATTTGCCAGAGTCGGTTCATGGCCGACAGAAAGAAGGCGTAGATGAAGAGGCATCACCCATGGAAGAAGACTTGTGGATAGAGCAGCGAGAAGCTCTCCAACTAGAAATTCCCCAAGAGATAAGACCTCAGTCTCCAACGGATCTAAGTACCCGAATTCAGGCCGTTGTCAAAGAATACCTGCGACTAAGAGCTGGTGAGTTCGGTATATGGAGACGACTAGACGATGAGGTAAATGATGATATTCATCTAGTAATCCATCGACTAGAGGAAGGAAATTGGGTAACACTTCAGGAATACCCTTCCAACTGAAGTATCCACTTGCTCTACCCGCCACATGAAGGAGCACCCCCCCTTCCAAACATAGCTTTGCAAAATTCAGAACAGTCAGACCTGCATACAAATTAGTGCAGTTGGACATCGACAGGAGAAGTCCTCCCAAACTGACTGCTTGTCAGAGAAGAAACGACAAACAAAATGACCAATGGGAATGGAAGTTTCATCGACAATAGCTCTGAATAGTGAGACAAACAAAACATCCCACTACTCCCACCACCGCCACCTCCTGAAGGAGACAGCGACAACGATACCGAAATGGGTCACGGATCAGCACATATCCCTCTCTACGAGGGTGACGAAGACCCTAGATGACATTGGTTCGTCTGTGAGTCAATATGGGAGGCAAATCAAGTCACAGTTGAAGAAAGATTGATGGAATAGTTCGCCAGTGCTTTACAGAAAAGAGCACTAACTTGGTATATGACCTATATCGAGAGAACTCCCCAAGCATCCAACACAGACATTAAAGCACAATTCTTGTCCTTCTTTAAAACTCTAGACGCAAACAATATGGCAGCCAAAAAGATGAAAACAACATCTCAGAAACCAGCAGAGTCCGTCTGAGAATATGATAAGCGATGGAAAGACCTCCTTAGCCAATTAGACTATGTAATTGTTGAACACTTATTAATTCAATGGTTTCTTGCAGGTCTATCACAGAAAATCCGGTGGCACATAACATTGGAGATGTTTAAAACATACAAAGACGCACTTACCAAATCTATGCAAGTAGAGATGGATGAAGATTTCCCAACTTACCCCATTGATACTAGACCGGAAGAGCATCTAGAAATCATGCAGAAATCTTTGAAAGAGATAAACCTAAAAAATCAGGATGTCTGGTGCACAAAATGCTCAATATCTGGACACACTAAAGATAACTGTCGACAAGAAACAAGCCGATAGGACATTCGTTTTGTCCAAATGAAATTCTTCTGCGACATTGTCCAAGAACATGGAGAACATACAATGAAAGATTTCCCATATAACATGAAAAATGGAAAAGCATCATGGTGCGCAATCTGTGAGGTAAAAAGTCATGCAACGACCGACTGCCACTTAAACTTGAAGAATCAACAAAACTATCAAGCAGTATACCAAATGAATGCAGTCACACAGCACAATGATAACGCTTCAAGGAACAATGAACAACATGAATCAAATAATCAAACATATGAAGGCCATTGATATGAGTGCCAGTTCGAAAACCGTCATGGAGGATATGGAGGTCAAGGATGATTCTCAGGAAATTGCGACAATCGACCACGACGACCCATCCAATGCTTTACATGCTACAAAGAAGGCCATCGCTATGCTTACTGCCCATACAAGGATAGAATTGATCTAAAGTTTTGTACTAGTTGTGGTGTGGGCGATCACTCATTAGAGGATTGTGCCACCATGCTTGACAATATTAATAAAAAGAAAAACGTTAATGTCTTGTCGTGTGTTCAAAAACATGATGTAATCAATACAAAGAACCTGCACATAGTAACCCGACAAGGGACAAAAATTGGAAATGATAATCCATGTATAAGCAAAATAAAAATAAAAATGACTAACCTGTCTAAACAAAAGTAGTTATATAACGACGCATCAAATATGTTTAAAGAATTTGCTAGACAAGAAGAAGTCGATGACAGTCAACAAAACACAGTTAAAGAATTAATACATTTAGTACAGGATGATAAATCGGTATCTCAATTCATTGACTTATTGTATAATATGAAGCATAGTAATAATAGAAAAACAAAACAAAAATATATGCAGTTTGAACCAAAAAGACAAGAGCGATGCCGACCCACTTGTCGATCTAGAAATCGAAGGATACCATGTTTGACAAGTTGTATTGACTTTGGTTCACAAGTAAATATTATGACTCGTGATACTTGGGAACAATTGGGTAGACATCGACTGTATGAGTGAGGCATATACCTAAAGTTAGCTGACCAATGACTGATAGAACCCATTTGGGTTTGGAGAAATGTCGATACGACAATAAAAGGAATATCGACCAAAGTCGACTTTGAAATTATTGACCCTAAAGAAGGATCCAGCTCCTTCCAATCCTTGGTAGGTCGACCATGGGGAAGAAAAATGAAAGCATCAATTTCTCTAGACAAAGAAAGGATAAAATTAAAAGGGAATGGACAGAAAGTTATTGTCCCTATTCATCCTTCCCAAGGAGAACCTTGGATTGAACTTATCGATGAAGAAGTTGACATTCGACAATTATATCAAATTCAAAATAATGAAGACTACACTGAACCCAATACCTATGGTGAGCTTCACTTAGGCAACCAAGACTCGGTAGGATATAATTCAGACATAGAATTATACGTTTGGGAAGTTGAAACTACAAAACTAAAGTGAGGGGTTGTTGGACCATTCAAGCTATACAGAAGAAACCAACCCATCAATGCTTCTCAGTCTCCATCATCCCAAAAATATTCAAAAAGAAAACTAGGGAATACCCTACCTTAACTGCAACAAATACAAGTATCAGACAAAACCCAAGGTATAAAGAAAGAGAGTCCCATGTTCTGCATATAGAACAAGTATCTAAGAACCTAGGTGAACATGGATGACTACAAAGCATGGTAGAAACCTTTACAAGACAAGCTGCTCGATGGTGGGGCACCCATAACTCGAGACTGCAGACTTGGACAACCGCTTCGACTTACTTCGTAGAAATATTTAAAGGAAGGAAGCTGACTAAACAGGCACAAATACCTGTCTTCATCCAAGGACAAGACCCAGATGAACACATAAGAACATGTGAAAGAGAATGAAGAAGACTTGGTTATAAAGACGAACGTAGATGGCCACACCTATTTCCCTCGACACTAGTCGACTTACCAAATAAATGGTATAAAATGGAAGAAGCACGAGGAAAAATGTTCCAATGGAACGAAGTTAGAAAAAACTTCATCAAGGACTTTAGTTTTATACCACAAAATAAAAAGCTAGTCGAAACTGCAGAGCAAATAAAAGCATTCATAGAACCGAATAGGAACAACAGTCTGATACCAAACCATGACCAACTGGGAATATCATGCAATAACATTCAAACCAACAAAATACCACGGTTGACTAGACTGCAATGGAAAATGAAAATACGAAAGGAAAAATCTTTCGATGGAAATCATATCACTCAGAAACAACAAAACCAATTCGAACAGTACTTAAAGTCAACACAACCGACAAAGAAGACACTGATCGAATGACTGCAGCAGACTTCACTGCTACATTCTCAAAGTTCAAAGAAGGAAGTCAACCAATCAATGAAGCCAAAGCACCAGAATGGATGGATGCCAAAGTTAAAACTAAAGAGTTTGACACATCAAACGATGAACGACCAAAAATGGCAAGAATTGGCGATTACTGGAGCGAAGAGAAAACGACCGAAATAGTAAACCTACTGAAATAATTCTAGGATGTTTTTGCTCGAGATTATAAAAATATCAAAGGGCTAGTCCATGAAATGGGAAAAATTAAGATCGACATCAAACCCGATGCCCCGACCCGTAAAGAAAAGGCCATACAAATTAGCCCATAAATACAAAGAGATAGCCAAGAAAGAGATCGATAATATGCTCGCAGCAGGAATTATCTACCCTATCGACCAGTCAGAATGGGAAAGCGCAATGGCATCAAGCCAAAGAAACACGACCCAAAAAACTAAGGATTTGTGTCGATTTCAGAGAACTAAACAAAGTCACGCTAACAGACCCATTCCCAACACCATACGCAGATGAAATCTTAAATGAAGTTACAGGACATGAATGCTACTCATTTACAGATGGATTCTCGGGATATAACCAAGTACCAATAGCCAAAGAAGATCAGAAAAATACTACATTCGTATGTGAATTCGGTTCATTCGCCTACAAAGTTATGCCTTTTGGTCTCAAAAATGCACCTACAGTATTTTCGAGAATTGTTGTCAAAACATTTCAAGAATATATCTACAAAAAAATGGCAGTATATTTCGATGATTGGACGATCTACTCCATGTTGAAATACCACTGTAAATGGCTAAGGCTCATGCTAGAATGATGCCGACAAATCTAGTTATATCTTAACATAAGGAAATGCATATTCCTAACTCCTATAGTAATACTACTAGGTCACATTGTATGCAAAGAAGGCATCAAGGTCGACTTTTCCAAAATAAAGATTATCCTCGACTTGAAACCACCAGTGAATTCAAAACAGGTCAGGGTACTGCTCGAAAACATGGGATACTACAGAAAGTTTATTAGATACTGTTCAGATATGACCTATCCATTGGAAGAACTATTAAGAGAAGATTAGGAGTTTGACTAGACAGAGGAATGTAATATATCATTCGAAACATTAAAAAGGAAACTAGTCGAAGCACCTATCCTCAGATTCCCGAATTGGTCGATCAAATTCCATGTGCATATCGACGCATCAGGTCTAGCAATAGGTGCAATCTTAACACAACTAGGGGATGATGGAATGTATTATCCCATAGTATATAGCAGTAGAAAACTAAAAAAGGAAGAAAGAAACTATTCGATAACAGAAAGGGAAGCACTAGGAATGGTCTTTGCACTACAAAAATACCCACATTACCTACTTGCCAACCCTTTTATCTTCTATACCGACCACTAAGCATTGAAATACCTTGTAAACAAACCTTTAAATCATGGAATAATTTGTCAATGGTTATTACTATTCCAAGAATTTGAATTTGAAGTCGTCATTAGACCAGGAAAACTAAATGTCGGACCTGCCCACTTGTCGAGAATCGACACGGGAGAGGAGTCGATAGGAGTCAAAGATGACCTGCTGGATGCACACTTATTCTGAATAGAAGTTGTCCTGATAGAATTGGAGGAAATAACTTGATTCTTGGAAAATGGTCAAGCACCAGAGGGCATGAGCACGAAAAAGAAACAAATATTAGCCATGAAAGCTGTGCCATACAGCCTCATAAATGGATTTTATATAAAATGGGCTTGGACAACATCCTCCAGCTATGTGTATTAGAACATGAAAGAGAAAATATTATGCATGAAGCACACTATGGACCAGTGGGAGGAAATTTCCAAGCAGATACAACTGCCGAGAAAATCTCATAGTCAGGGCTATGGTGGCCGACACTGTACAAGGACTATAAAAAGTTTGTTAGCCAATGCGACCGATGCCAATGACTGGGTCGACCTATGCCTAGTACAAAAATGTCCTTGATATCAGTAAATCCAAGTTTGACAATTGAAATATGGGCCATCGACTTCATAGGACCATTCCCAATACCAATAAAAAGAACATGTGCAAGATATATAATCATTGCACTAGAATATGTCACCAAAGGGATAGAGGCAAAACCTGTTGAAACTTGTTCCAGTGAGATAGATACTAAGCTTATCTATGAAAACATAATTACTAGATTTGGATGCCTACTAACCTTAATAAGTGACCAAGGGTCACACTTCATTAACAAAACCATCAAAGCACTAATAGACCAGTTCAAAATCGACCACCGACGCATTACATCTTATCATCCTCAATCGAATGGAGCAATAGAGGCATTCAACAAAACATTAACTAGGGGTTTAACAAAAATTTGCAACACCAACAAGGATGATTGGGACGAGAAAATCCATGCAGTATTATGGGCTTATAGGACAACATACAAATGTTCAACTGACCAAACACCGTTTTGATTAGTCTAAGGCCAAGAAGCCATCGTTCCACTACATTTTTGAAAACAAACACCCGTGATAGCATATATCTTACACATCGATGTTAAAGAAGTTAGGAAGGGCCGACTGATGCAACTAGGAAAACTAGAAGAACATCAACTACTCGCTATACAACATCAAGAAATTAAAAAACAACAGTAGAAGGATTGGCATGATAGAAACATTAAACAAAAATTTGTCGGTCGGAGATCTTACCCTACTGCATAATAGTCGAGTGAAAGGGAAACCTAAAAAGTTACACACATAATGGATGGGACCTTACACTGTCGAATAAATTCATGCCAACGGATCAGTCCAACTAAGGACATTACAAGGCATAGTATTTCGGAAACTTGTTAATGGTGCCCGACTAAAACGGTACCAAAACTAAATCTAAAAAAAAAAGACCATAACTGTTTAGAAAAACTTATAAACATATAAAAATCCTAGAAGCAACAAAAATAACAATCAATTATAAAACCAAAATGACAGGAAAGTTCAAAAGACACAGTAGACCGCACCTCGACAACCAACATCCCTACCATCGACAAGCCATCATTGACCACCCTCCGTATCGACATCGACAGACGACTCCAAAGGTCAAATCAGGCCTTCATGACTATGGTCAAAAGGAGCGCCAAACTTAGAACGCATTAAACACGACCTCAATCGACCGTCCTGGACCATCATTTCCGCCATTAATACCTTCATCGACGAAATTGCAATCTGCTCCACCTATAAATACCACACCAGAGAAATATTCTTTACCGCGTTTTGAAGAAATAGAGCAACCAAGTGCTTATAAATTTGAGAATAGAAACCCTGTAAAGAAAGCTGACCAAGAGACCAAAAAAATGGCCCCGAAGTAAACCAGAGCCGCAGCTACCAAAACAAAAGAACTAGAATCCACCGAAACCCCATTCATGAGAAGATTAAGAAACATTAAAAATGCAAAGGTACAGGAAACTTCATCGGCAAAGACCTGGGCAGAAATCAAAGAATGGGCTTATGTGGACAAGAAAATGACATAGGGAGTAGAGAATATAAGCTGCAGTACCATTATGAGTTACATGAATACACCTTTCATGGTGAGTTTTGGAGGGAAAAAATAAACCGCTGTAAAATTTATCATCAGTTGATACCACAATGGAAAATTCTACTTTGACAGACCAGTAGAAATTTTTGGCGTGGTCATATACAAGCTTATCGGTCTTTCAAACCAGGGTGAACCTGTTCCTATCGGCATAAAAGATGGATTAGTAGAACGACTAGCAGGGACATCATCAGGGAAGAACTCTAAATGGCTAATGATCAATCAAATACAAGTCCATACACCATAGATAGTTTCCAAAATCATAGCAACAAGACTCACCCCCACAGGACGAGTGAGTGATCTGAAGCTAGAATTGTTGGAAACAATCAACAAAATAGCAGACACAGGGAAAAAAACCGATGGGCTCATTATGTTTCCAACATGCTCAAGACCATATGTGAAGAATGTCAGGAGTCGGATGGAATTATCAGGTTCCCATCACTGATAATATGGATATCCATGTACCACTTATGTCCAGTCGGAGATATGCAGTTCCTCGAACCATGGAAATATCACATGTGGTGCTTCAAACCATTTTCACAAAATGAAACTCTGAAAGAACTAGCAAATGGAAAAGTATTGTTGGAAAATTGGTTTTAGACTCTAAAAATCCAGACAACTAGATGGAGGATGCCTTAGAACATTCAGAGAACTCTACCAAAAGTAGCACACATTCAACTAGAGCTCGACCACACTGCAGTCTGGTACATGTAGGGGGTGAAAGCAAAAGCAAAACCTCTCGACTATTGCCCAATAGCCGATGAGATCTTCCAAGAGCTAGCTCGACAATCCAATACCAAGCCGTCGATACCAGCAAGGGCTAAAGAAATGAATCAACAGATTGAAGAACCATTGACTGACCAAAAAAAAGAGGAGGACTATGAACTCCGCTTAGATATCAGTACCTTCATGTCGGAGGATATACTGACAGAATATACCAGCAAGCTTCAACTAATGACTGTGTCACAACCTCTCCAAATTTGAAGTGTATCGACTAAACATCAGGTGGTTGTACCGACAGAATAGAGTATCATCCCGACTCATCAACAGGAGGGAGGAGAGCAGATAGACGAAGAGATTGAATAAGATATTCCAGAGTATGCTATGATGAAACAAAATCTAAATAAAATAGCAGCCGTAAGGAAAAAGAAAACAAATCAGGAAAAAGGGAAGGGGAAGCGTAAACTTATCCTTTCCGAATCAGAAGACGAAGAAGAACTATTGGCTACTGCTATCGACATTATAGAAGATGCTGTAGCAAACAAAATATCAGTTGAGACACAGTTTAAGCGGTTTGTCGACGCAGGAGCGAAACAAGGAAGACCAAAAAAGGTAAAAACTACAAACCCTGTAGTCGATGAGAATATTGTTGACTTAGTTTCTACCCCTCCACTCCCATCACCCACCCAGATCACACAAGAATATATCCCACAAATATCCACCATTAGCCATGTCGATATTTGTAAAAATTCTATGCCAGAGACATTAAAAGAAGGACTCAACAACGATGGCGATTTCCAGGCATTCATTGAAAACATCCCCGAATTATTTACCTCTGCTCAGAAAATTACCACCAAATGTCCATTAATCGAGTCTAGCTTAGTACACCAGATCCTATCACAACAAGTCAAATATATACCTCAGAAACCAAGAACTGTTGGAAGTATCAAATCCACATTCTTAAGAAACCCCGACAAGACCTCTGAAATCGTCACCAACCGCACTTCATCTATTAACCTATCAAGCATCAACCATCCTACAACACCCAATGAACCAGTGGGAGACATGGAAGAAAATGACCAGGAAGATACATTAGCAATCAACCAAGTGACTGACAACCTATTTTTCAACGACCCAACCAATTCACCACCAGAAGTCGAAGAGCCCCCGTCAACTGAAAACATCCCAACCACACAACTCACACCAGACCACCCACCTTCTCCATCACCACCCCCCAATCCAAAACTTTTGCCAAACCCTGAACCACCAGCTCCAAATCTACTAGATATACACCAAGCTGCAAGTTTTACCTAAGAAGCTCAGACAGAAATTCCTCCAACCAATGAAGCTCATCCCAACGAAGATCAGCAGCCAAGAAATCAGCAGTCTGAAAATCAACCACAGGCAAAAAAACAGACATACCAGCATAGACCAACAGACCAGCATAAACACAAAATGAAGAGAAAAGAAAAAAAGACAAAGGAACACTACAAAGAACAAAATCCGCCAATGATCCACCTCAACCAGCTAGGATCGACTACTGCAGTCGACACAGGGAAATTAAGAGATGGAGAGCTGAGTCAACTCTTAGAATCCCTCCATAGAAGCATCAACAAGAAGCAATACTAAACGAGAGCAGCTTGACATCACTGAGAAAGAGAAAACCAAATTCCTGTCAAAATGCATACGTCTAGTCCAAACAGTAATGCAAGGCCGACACCGACAAGCCACTAGAGAAAGCATATCAACTATTTGAAAGTGTGGTGACGACCCTACAAACACATCTACAAAATACAAAAGTAGAGAAAAAATAAGAAACATCCAGACTATTAAGGTAGCAGTACACAGCGTTCTCTGAAGATCATAAGGTACTGCAGGACCACTTGGAAGAGTCTATCATTACAGAAGAAGTTCTTTGTAATTGGCCCACCTACTACGGGCATGTATTTCAACAGACCCACCAGACTCGTGAGCAAATCCAAGAACTAGAAAAAAGGCGAGGCCAGGAAGAAACAATGAGAAGTACAATACAAGACCAGATTGTATTGGAAATAGCCAAATTACATAAACTGGAAAAACAAGCACACTAGTGGGTACAGCAAGCACTACCAAGCCTCGACAATCTGGACACAATCTTCCCACAGATGAAGAGACTATTGGATACAACAGAAGAAAAGGATCAATCCATGGGACTCGACATGGAAAGCATCATAGACTTGTCCATCCAGGAGAAGATGTAGACTTTATCAAGCATCACAACCTTGAATATCGATATCCAAAAAGTGCTACAAAACTGGCCAGAGTTTCAACACCAATTGGTCATTATAGCAGAAGCCATTGTCGAAGTATGTGTGCAGAAACGGCCAACTATCTGACTACACAGTCCATGAAGATAAACCATAGTAGAAGTAACTAACTTAGACAACACACTATTGAGTACCTCCCCTGTTTCTTCGGGACGAAGAAAGATTTTGTTCCCAGGGGAGATTTTGGAGGAGATATTCGGTGAGCCGACTAGTCGAATAGCTGACTAATTAAGAGATTAGGTTGGCTGCATGAAGTCGTGTCAGCTGACTGAAACAAGAGGTAGTTATTTGTAACCGTTTGTAATCATATATATTAGGATGTTGAGCCAAATGAGAAGTTGGTTCAGTTTTTGTATATGTATGGACCCTCATGTAATATAATATAATCTGTTACTTCCTTATATCTTCTTGTCTATTGTATTTGTTATGTTTCTATGTTTCTATGTGTATTATTGGTAACCCAATGTGATCTGTGAGATTACAATAAATGCCAAGTGCAATTTTGTCTTTAAATGTGAAAATGGGGTATGCAAATAAATTAGATGCATATTTTTTCCTTCAAATGATAATGCAACCATTCCTATATGAAATCCTGATCACTAATCAAGTAAGAAAACCTAATGCAAGTACTATGCAAATGCAAAAATGCATGATCATGCCAAAAATAAAATATTTTTGTATTTTGAAATAAATGATATGTAATTGCAATGAAAGACTCTACAACTCCCAGACCCTACAACAACTATCAGAAAGTAGCCAAGCGAGACACGAATATAAAAGAAATCTAATGCACTAATACCAAAACAAAAAGGAAATAAAATGACAAGAACAAATTCTAACTAAGAAGAAAAATAAAAAAGGTATGTGGTCAGAAATAGAGGCAGTATACAGACACCAAAAGAACCCAAGAAGAATCAACAACATTCAAAATTCACCCTGCAACTCTCAATCATCCAAATCACACTCAAAAGAGAAGCATACATGACTGTTTGCAAAAAACCTACATGTATACGCGGCTGTTTAGACAAAACCCGCGTGTAAACACAGCTGTGAGGAAAAAACCTGTGTACAGGAAGAGAAAGGGGGTAAAATGAGAATCCAGGACCTAAATTACTTCAACATGACACTAATGGTCAAATATACTTCTGTACCTAACACAGAAACATAGAGAAACATAGAGCAATTCAAGCACATTGTGCACCCAATCCCCAAAGAAAAACAAGGAACCTCCCCAACGGAGTTGCCAATTCTGTTACAGAGAGAAACTTCCTATGGCTTGGGGTAGACCACAACAGACTGAATGACACCAAAAATCAATCTATTCAATATGAAAGAGAAACAAATGCTGCTAACAGTAAGGGATATGGAACATACCTTATTCCGGACAGTTGATGTAGATCCCCGTTGAGCGTTTCCACCACGCTTGTATTTATAATTCACTCTCAACAACAGTAAACAAGACAAGAATGCTATATATCAAAGTGTTAGGCCTACTCTAGCATATATAAACCCATCATGTATAAGCAAATATAACTGCATCCATGGATAAGATATTCATAGTCATACACATGTAATGGGCAAGAAATGGATATCTCTATTAATAATAAACAAAGAGAACAGTGACAAAATTTGTTAGCACCTCGTCGAAACAGATAAACTGAGTCCTCCACCTGGGCTTCCACCATTTCAATCCTCCATCTCAATGTCATGTTTACAAAGCAATGAAAATCTTGGGAAGACCAGCAATGTGTGCTGAAAAGGACAAAGGGATGCAGACTCAAGCATAAGAAAATGAGGCAACAATGAACTATAGTTTCCTTGCTCTCCAAAATTCTCCTCCTTCAATGCATCCAAGAGGCTCAATATATAGCTCTCCAATAGACAATGGAGAGTGGAGACGGAGCGTTTCCAGGCATATGGAAAGCCAAGATTCAAGTTATTCAGGACTCATAAAGGAAAGCTCCAAAAGTTTTTGTTTTTATGCACATTTTCCGATGTACGTGGGCTACAGTGCATCAACTTGGTTGTACACGCGGGTATTATTTTAAAAGTCGCGTATACAAATAAATAGGTTTTTTTTAGGGATTTTCTTGGATCATCAAAGTATAACTTGAGAAAGGGGGGTCCAAAGAGTCTACAGAGGGACATGGAAGACCATAAAAGTGTGATCTACCAAGTGTGGTAAAATCAGCTATAACACTGATAAATTCCACTGGCCTTCTCTACACTGCCATACCACTTCCATCTCATCATCAATAACAATCTCATCATCGCTCCCTCTTCCTAGAGAGGTCCTTTTAGACTACACCAAGCTTGTCTAAAAAGTACTCTAACTTTACACAAGACAGAGGCTTAGTTAGCACATCAACAACTTGTTCCTCTGTAGGAACATACTGGAGCTTCACTACTCCTCTTTATAACATATTCCGGATGTAGTGATACTTGATCTATATAGGATTTGACTTATCATGAAACACCGGGTTCTCTATTAGCTTGATGCAACTCTGGTTGTCACAATAAATAACAGTTGCATCCATCTCAACATCAAATAATCCTGCCAATAACTTGCGAAGCCATATTGCTTCTCTACAAGATTAACATGTTGTAATGTACTCAACCTCGACTGTATCGAGGTAAACACTGGTTTTCTTCTTGCTAAGGTATGATATCACACCCAATTCGAGACTAAAACAACATCTCGAAGTGCTCTTTCTATCTTCAGCACTTCTTGTCCAATCTAAATCAACATATCTATACAATCTGAACTCACTGCTAGTTGCATATCCGAGGCCACAATCCAATGTACCCTTTAGGAACCTCATCACATGTTTTGTTGCAACTAGATGAACATGTCAGGGATCCACCATGTAATGAATCAAGCTGTTCACAACAAAACATATATTTGCTCTTGTATTTGTCAAATACATTAGTGAGACAATAATATGTTTGTATAATGCGACATCTACTCTTTCTGAAGAGTAAAAATTCAAAAGTTTCAGGTTTGTCAACATTAGAGTGTTCATTTCCTTGGAATCCAACATCCCAAATATCTTCAGAATCTCAATTGTATATTTTCCTTGGTTTAGGAAAATGTCATCTGGAAACTACTATACTTCAAGACCTAGGCAGTAATGCATCGTGCCAAGGTATTTCATCGCAAATTCTGCCGCAAGCTTCTTCTTACATTCGCTGATGAGATTTTCTTCAATTTGTGAAAAATAGATAATCTGCATATAACAGTAATATCATGATCCCATCATATACAACCCTATAGTAAAGGTTGGAATCGATTCTACTTTTGGTAAATCCCAAGCTCATCAGGAATCCATCAATTGTTCCATACAATGCTCTGGGTGCTTGCTTCAACCCATATAGAGCTTTCATCGGTCTACATACATGTGTCCTTTTGTCTTGAGTCTCAAATCCTGAAGGTTGTTCAATATATACTTCTTCTTCTATTACGCCATTTAGGAAGGTTGTTTTTACGTCCATTTGATGTAGCTTCCATTTCATCTTGGCTTCCAAGGAATTGATAGTTTTGATGGAAGTATATCTTGTTACTAGTGCAAAGGTTTCTTCATAATCAATTCCTTCTTTCTGTAAAAATCTTTGTGTAACAAATCTTGCTTTTAACTTTTCAATACTGAATTGTCCTTCGGTCTTGGCACCACATGCCAAAAATAATTCTTTATTATAGATTGGTATTCTTCGATCATGGCATCCATCCATTCCTTCTTCTTTGAGGCTTCTTCAAAACATGTGCGTTCTTCATTAACAAGGTTGCACATTAATGCCACATAGTTGGAGTAGATTCTGTCTTTTCCTTCCTTCTGGTGCTCCATATATTTCTACTTATCTGATTATATCATAGGGCCAAGATGATCTTATTTTTTTTGAAATAATCTCCTAGGGTGTTTCCATGGGTCCTTGGGTTTCTGCCATGTCATGGTCTTCTAGTATAGGATCTTCTTCAACATCTAAAACTGGTGCTCGAGTAGCTTATGTGGTTCCAAGAGTCTCTTGCTCTTCTTCATGATCTTCACCTGCATAGATATTTTTGGATTTGGTAAAGTTTGCATATTCATCAAATGTGACATCTATCTAATGGAAACCTGAATGTAGAAGGGAGAAGATAAGCCGTTGTAGTCGAGACTCGAGACGATGGGAGGCGAGGTAAAGGTAATGAGCAATCACTCAAAGAACATTCTGCATTTGTATTTATGTAGAAGAGCATCTGGCATTGTTCACAGAAGGTTAAAGTTTTTGTCTAATGCGAATTCTATGTATGCGATTTCCTTATTAAAATTTATGTCAATTCTGAATTGTTAAGGTTTATGCGAATTTTGATGTTATGCGATTTCAGTCATGCGATTCTCTTTTAAAGTAAAAGCGCATGCTATTTCATTTTTTAAGATAAAAGTGATGCATTTTTTTTTATATATTGTTGTGTAATTTTTTTTATTACAAGAAAAGAAAATAGTTTTTACTCTGAAATTTGAAAACATAATCAATATTTCATAATCATATGCAAGTGTAATGATTATATTAATTTTTTTTATAAAGTAAAAAATATGTAAAATAACAAACTGGAAAAGTAATGATAAAGCATTTGTAATTTGTGAGCATTTTACAATGAATATAAGATCTTTAATTTCATAAGGCACAATTACAATTTTAAAATTTATGAAGATTATTTAAATGTTATCTTTTAGGAGTAACCTTTTTACCCGACCATTTGCACCGATCGGACGACCTGGCTCACGTGAGCTGTCACATCACGCATTGCTGGTCGTCTGATCGGTGCAAATGGTCGGGTAGAAAGTTTACTCCATTATTTTATATTTAATTATTGATTTTTTAAGATGTAAATTTGTTAAGAATGAATTGATTGTAGGGTTAGAAAATGAAAACTTAGGAACAAGAATAATAAATGATGTTTTCATAATTTCATAAATAAGAGTATACATTGATGTGTATAATCTACATTGATACTCTAACTCAAAAAATTGTTTCAAATATATTTCAATTAATTATGAATACAATGATCAACTTAATGGTAGAGAATTCTGGGTATCCATTAGGATTCTATAAAAAAAATTTGATGAAATTGAAATAACCATTTTATGTTAAGATACTAACTCCAAAAATTAAGCTTACCATTTTCACATACATTAACAAGTAATGCATAATGATGAATAGAGAAATTGTGCTAATCATAGATACATAAGTTTAAAAATATCTTTAAGTTTTAGTTCTAAAATACAACAATAAACATGCTTAGCATTTTATGTTCATACAAACTCCAAACCATAATTCTTTCCTATGTAACATTCAAAAAGGTGGGTAATTATTTGTACACAAAACATTGCCTTGACTAAATTCAAAGATTTCTCTATTGATATTACAAGAAAAACAATATCATATACTAAATGGATGTTTAGAAGTGTTGCAAAATACACATTGAATTCTTAGTAAACGTCTTTATGTCATAAGGTAGTATTAATAATGAACAATGTATGGAAATAAAAAAAAATCAAGATGATTAAATACTAGTTAGTATCTCACATTTGACATTCATTCACTAGATCATATTTCCATAATTAATCAAATGAAAAATGACTTTACCATTTTGTCATAGTTGTTGTAAAGAAGTATCTACATGAATATAAAAATAGTTCTAGACAATATTTTAGTTTAAAATAAGAACACCAATAACTTGAGAGGAAATATTATTATCGTGTACGTGAAAATGATAGATAACGTAGTTTTATATATAATGCAACATACAATATTAAATAAAGAACTCAATTCGAAAAAATATTGTTAATGTCGTAAGAGTTTTATATATCATGCAACATACAATGTCAATTGAAGCAACTGATTACATAAAAGGAATTATAAGGAAAAATATTGTATATGTAACACAAAACAATGGATGATTGGTCCAAGGTTTCCCTGATATCATGTTAATACAATATATGTGTATGAGACACGTATCTCACATCAACTAGTAAATTCCACTACATTGCACAACTATCATATAACTGATTAAGGGATTAATTAAAATAACTTTCATTCCCATGTTGCTTTCTAGAACGAACCCCATACACATTACAAACAATTAGAACCAAAAAAAAATGCTAGCAACATAAATTTATGTTGTACAACAAGAAGAATTGCAACGAATTAATTCCAATAAAGCATTGCCTGAACCTTATGTTGAGTTTCGATTGTTGATTGTGATAATGTGTCTACAATCAAATTTTGTTTCACGTTTTCAGATTTAAGCTTAATCTGTGGTTCTCACATACCCCAATGTCCATGAAAAAGTGAATAAAAGGATATTGATATTGACGTATTCATAGTCAAGAGACATACAATAGGACTAAAATCAATCCTAGGAAGCCTTTTTATTATATATTTTTCAATTGAAAAGAAGACTTTTTACATCAATCCCAGGAAGTCTTTTTACTATATATTTTTCAATTGAAAAGAAGGCCTTTTACACATGGATGTTTGTTTCAACACATTGGAAATACAAGTTGAAAAAACTTTCATTAAGTATTCTACAACTAAACAACAAGTTGTGAGAAGAAAACAATAGGTAACTACATACCAACTTTTAGAAAAGACACAAAATGATACGAAAACTAAGATGAACTAAATCTTAAAAATATCATATGCAACCGCCTCACCATGAACAAATGCGACATCCTAAAAGAGACTTGGGAAAATAATGGATAAGTTGAATCACAAGAAGATTAATAAGAAACGGATACAACTAGTAGACCATAATTCTAAGAATAACACTAGCAGACCATAATTTTAAGAATATCAAATAAAATAAACTAAAAGAGTGCACCAAAACAACTTTTGATGAAAGAAGGAAGCATGATTATCCAATGAGGCAATAGATGCAAACATCGAGGATTATAACTTCCATCCTATTCTCATCCATATCTTTCTTGTATCCAACTAACATCTGGTTCACATCCTTGTCTAGTGCCATTTGTCTTAAAAACATAAGAAATAAGGAGATGACCCACAAAATAGAAAGTGTGAATTTCACCATAGCTAATAGTGGAGACAATCTCATAGCAACCTATTAGATAAAACTAAACACATGATGAGACTTGTGGTATTGGTGTCACAACCTTGTATATACAGATTATAATAAGCTCATGTACCACCTGCAACAAACACACCTTACAACAAAATACTGATGAAACACAATGGAGTTTAAATAAGGGTTAAAAATAAATTACAACTTGTCAATTAGGTGTAGCTCGAGTGGATTCCTCTAGTTATACCTCTCGTAAGTTGACCTATCCATTTGACCACAATAGTACTGAGTAAATTCCACATCATCTCTCATTTCTCACATATATGAATCTAATCACATGTAGCATTTAAAAATGGCGATATATTCTCTTTTAAAATTTAAAATTTAAATTATTTTTTATTTTTACAAGTATTTTTATAATTACAATTTCAATACATTCAAAAATATTATTTATGTGCCTTTTTCATTCTTTATGCTAATTCTATTTTCAAAGTGAAAGAGTATTCTATTAAGAAAGTGTATGTGATTGTTTTTTTATTTATAAAAGTATTATGTGATGTAATTAAAAAAAAAAAAGGATGATGGGGTGACGATGGTCATTCTTAGGCAACGAATCAATATAACAAATAATTTATGCGACCATTGAAAATACAAAGGATGGTGATGTTTATTTTTAATATGGAAATATAAAGGATGTTTTTTTTTTCGTATGGAAATATGCATGGGAAACCCAGCAATACTTCCCCACATTAGTGGATGGTAGATGTGGTAAACCACCGGCTATCCTCGCAGAAGGCCTAACCCCGAAGGACTCAAGGCTCGAACCCGTGACCTCTCCCCGAACCGAGAGAGTGTGCGCACGTCTTACCAATTAAGGTAACCCTTGGGGCTAAATATAAATGATGTTCTACCAGGAGGGAGCGTTACTAAAGATAATTACACAAGTTTTAAAATATTCTTTAGTTTCAATTCTAAATATTACAACATGTTTGTTTAGCATTTTATGTTCATACAAATTAGAAAAAATAATTCTTTTTTTTAAATTAAAAAAAAGTTTAAAAAGGAAGGTAATAATCCATTCACAAAGACATTGCTTGAACACAATTTTAAAGATTGCACTATTAATATTTTGAGAAAAAATATCTTATAGTAAATGCATGTTTTTAATAACTATGCTACCAAACAAACTACAAACTAGGTTCTTGGTAGAGTGATATGAAAGAGGCTAAATGCATTATACCATTAGCTATTTCAACATACAAGACCTTTTTATGGACAACTCCGTGCTTTTATGTAGATGCATTACTTTATCTAAGTTTATTGAATGATGTTTTTAACTTATGTTAAACATTTTATTTTTGTAGGAATCAAATCAAGAGAACAAAATATAGGTAAGCACATGCATCCATGAAGACATGATAAATCAATACCAAAACTAGAAGACGTTGATAACAAATTTCTCCAAGACCTCCTTGGCTACATATTCGGGTCTACTTCAACTGAAAAGACAACTTCTATTCTTTCTTGTAGCAAATGCTCTTCTTTACAAAAGCACGGACTTCCCACAACATGGATGAAAAAGCATGCTCCTCAAACATGATGGATCTCTCAACACCAATTTTCCCTCACCAATTGAAATCTCAGATGATCTCTCACTAGTTTTCCACTAGCTCTCAATTACCTCCCAAAATGATCTCCAATGGATTGCTCTCACCAAGTGAATGTGTTAAGATTTTAAAAGTTGTTATGAAAAAAACTAAAGGATCACTGAAAGAATAACAAGAACAACATAAGAAAAGAGAACACAAATACTTATCCTAGGAAACCCTGATGGGGAAGAAAACCCAACAAAACTTCTTCGATATAGACTTCAACCAAGTGCAGTGTAAGACCCAAGAAATAAGACTAAACAACTTCCTCCTCATATGGATTGTTTCTCCTCTCTATAGAGAACTTTCTTGAGTTCTCATCATATCCAAATGAAGGAGACACCACTCCTATTTATACTAATCAACTGAGAGGCCTAATAACCCAACAAGGACAACTTCTCCTTACTACCAGGGCTGACTTGCCTTGGAAGACTCAAAAATACATTTTAATAATACTTTTGTGGGTACTACTGACCCGAATTACAATGGAGGTTTTACCTCAAGACTTCACATGATCCAATACATCAATGCCATCCCTAATTGGAGGAACAACATCTTCAGAAGGGGTAAAAACAATAATAATACAAAATAGAATAACTTCTGCAATTACATTTCTTTAACACTCCCTCTTAACAAGGAAGAAATTATACAACAACAATACATTTGTACAACTGACTTGCGAGTCTATATGTAATAGGAAGTTTTGAACAACTATGTCATCATCATCATCCGTGGAACATCATCATAACATTTATCATCTTAAGCATTATCATCTCTGGCATCATCTCGAGCATCATCATCTTTGACATCATCTAGAGCATCACCTGCAATATCATCAATATAAAAATACTGAACTAAGTCACCCATAGAATAAAAAATGATGGAACATCATTATCTGCAATTGAATGCAGGGTATCATCCACAAATGAATGCATGACCACTCTCATTAAGAGTGTATTATACTCTGCACAACCATCCTCAGCCGGTAAGTTCTAGGACCACTCTCAACAAGAGAGTGTTCTTGTCCGCAGGACCATCCTCAACTAGGATACTATCATCCGAAAATGAATGTAGGACCACTCTCCATATGAGAGTACTATAATCTGCAATACCGTCCTCAGTTAGTAAGTGATAGGACCACTCTCAACAAGAGAGTGTTATTGTCTGTAGGACCATTCTCAAATAAGATACTTCCATCTGCAAATGAATGCAGGATCTCATCTGCAAATTAATGCAGGACCCCTCTCCATATGAGAGTACTATCGTATGGAAGACCATCCTCAGGTGGTAAGTGCTAGGACCACTCTCAACAAGAGAGTTTTCTTGTCCGTAGGACCATCCTTAACTAGGATACTATCGCCCGCAAATGAATACATTACCACTCTCCATATGAGAGTACTATCGTCCACAATATCATCCTCAACCGGTAAGTGCTAGGACCACTCTCAACAAGAGAGTGTTCTTTTTTGCATGACCATCCTTAGAAAGTGAATGCTAGGATACTCTCATCCGCAATGAATGCTGGACCTCATCAATCATCTGTATACATACTAATAAAATCCACTGGCCTTCTCTGCACTAGCATACCATTGCCATCTCATCATCAATAACAATATCATCATCACTCCCTCTTTTTAGGGAGGACCTTTTAGACTACACCAATATTCCCTAAAAAATACTCAAACTTTACATGAGACAAAGGCTTAGTCAACACATCAGCAACTTGTTCATATGCAGGAACACACTAGAGCTTCATTGCTCCTCTTTGTACGATATCCTGGATGTAGTGATACTTGATCTCTATATGATTTGATTTATCATGAAACGTCGGGTTCACTATCAACATGATGTAACTTTGGTTGTCACAGTAAATATCAGTTGCATCCATCTTGACATCAAACAATCCTGCCAATAACTTGCGAAGACATACTGCTTTGCTACAGGATGAACATGTTGCAATGTACTCAGCCTCAGATGTACTTAGGGAAACATTGGTTTTCTTCTTACTAAGCCATGAGATCACACCCAACCCCAAACTAAAACAACAGGCTAAAGTTATCTTTCTATCTTCAACACTTCCTTCCCAATCTGAATTAGCATAGCTATACAATCTGAATTCATTGCTGGCTGCATATCTAAGGCCGCAATCCAATGTACCATTTAGGTACCTCATCACATGTTTTGTTGCAACTAGATGAACATGTCAAGATCCACCATGTACTGACTCATGGTGTTCACAACAAAACATATATCTAGTCTTGTATTTGTCAAATACATTAGTGAGTCAATAATCTGTTTGTATAATGTGACATCTACTCTTTTTGAAGAGTCATCATTCAGAAGCTTCAGGTTTTTCACCATTGGAGTGTTCATTTCCTTTCAATCCAAAATCCCAAATCTATTTAGGATCTCAACTGTATATTTTCCTTGGTTTAGGAATATCTCATCTGGAAACTGCCATACTTCAAAACCTAGGAAGTAATGCATCTTGCCAAGGTCTTTCATCTCAAATCCCGCCGTAAGATTATTCTTATATTTGCTAATGAGATTCTCTTCTCCTATAAAAAATAAATCATCTACATATAATAGTAATATTATGATCCCATCATATACAACCTTATACTAAAGTTTGGAATAAACTTTACTTTTGGTAAATCCCAAGCTCATTAGGAATCCATCAATTCTTCCATGCCATGCTTTGGGTGCTTGCTTCAACCCATATAGAGATTTCTTCATTCGCATATATGTGTCCTTTTGTCATGAGTCCCAAATCCTGAAGGTTGTTTAATATATACTTCTTGTTCTATGACACCATTTAGGAAAGTTGTTTTTACGTCCATTTGATGTAGCTTCCATTTCATCTTGGCTTCCAAGGAAAGGATAGTTCTGATGGAAGTATATATTTCTATTGGTGCAAAGGTTTCTTCATAATCAATTCCTTCCTTTTGTGAAAATCCTTGTGTGACAAATGCTGCTTTGAACTTTTCAATACTGTCGCCTACTAAATGCTTTATCTTGAAAATCCACTTTGAAGGAAACTACTGACTTGTCCTTCGGTCTTGGAACCACATCCCCAACATCATTCTTTATTATAGATTGGTATTCTTCGATCATGGAATCCATGTAACACCCCCTAAGAAATAAACATTATTCATCAATTATGATTTATTTTGTTATTGTTTTAATTGAATAAAATTGGTTGGATCTAGAAACTGCCAATAATTCCTTGGAGGACAAATGTAATAAAACAATATGATTAAATAAAATGATGAATGAAAACCACGTTGAATGAGGAGTATTGTGCATGAAAGAGTGGGGGACACAGAAACGATAAACCACAAGGATGATGAAAAAAGTGTGAGAAGTGCAATTATGGCACTAGACATGCCATGGAAATCAGGGATTTTGTTTGTCAGAAATTTCATGAGGAATTGGATGCTAGCAAAAAAACCTAGGAAAAATTAAACTATTAAATGAAAGCATACGAGGTACGTAGGATGCTTCTTAGTATACGAGAAAGTAATACTTGCTTATCATGCCAAGAAACCTTTTGGATAGTGCCTTCAATAAGTTGAGCTCCCAGGTATTTCGAGGGAAGAGATCCTTTGGAAAATCCAAGGATCTAAATTATATTTCTCTGGGTAGTAATGGTTGTATTGAAGAAAAACAACTGCGATTTGTAAGAGTTAAATTCAAGCCTTGAATCCTTTGCAAAAATCATTAAACTCTTCTTAAAGGGCTGGGATTCTTGGACTAAAGGGTGCCCCATTAACATCGTGTCATCCATGAATTGTTAATGCATTTTTTTATCCATTCCCTCATGGAGGTTCAAACCATGAATCTATCCTCTAGAAGATTGATCTTGGAGGAACTTGCTAATCCCTTCTTCCATTGAGATGAAAAGAAAAGGGGACAGGGGTCCCCCTGTATGATTCCCTAGGAGGGATGCAAAATCCTATTCGAAGATCCATTCAGCAGAATAGAAAAGAAGGAAGTGGAAACCAGGTTCATTATCCATTCTATCCATTCCCTTCCAAATCCAAAGGATTCCAAAATGCTTATCATATATTGCCAACTTACTTTATCATAGGATAGCTATATCCAAATTTACTAACATACCTGATTTCCCTCTAACCTTCAAATAATGAATAGTTTCTTGAACCAACCTGATCCCATCCAAGATATACCTTCCTTCGACAAACCCTGATTGTTCCGGGCTAATTAAACCGAGGAGGAGTAGTTTAGCTTATTTTCTATCACTTTAGTAATGATCTTGTATATGAAATTACATAGAGATATGGGTCTGAACTTACTAGGGGTGTCATCTCCTTATCCTTTCAGGATCCAGGTTAGGAATGTAGCATTAAAATCCTTTAAGACCCTTGGTTACTTCACGATTCCTATACAATTTCCAAAACCTCCATTTTAATCAAGTCCCAAAAGAAATGAAAGAAATTTGTTGTGAACCCATTTGGTCCTAGCGCTTTCCTCAGGTCCATATGGTTCATAGCTTCCTCAACCTCCTGCATAGATATTGGTTTAACCAACATCTCATTACGATCTCTAGTCACTAACCTAGGAATAAGTCTTGTGATCCTTTCTATCTCCTGACTTCTATTGCCTTGGTCCTCCGTCATGATTTCCTTAAAGTGGTGGACCAATTCTTTCTTGATTTCTCTTTTGGACTCAATCTGATTTCCCTTAGATTTCCTTAGTTTATAAATCTTCGATCTTTGATGATTTTGGATAACCATATTATGAAATAATTTGGTATTCTTCTTCCCTTCTTGTAGTCTTTGGTTCCTTAAATTATGTTTCCAGAAAATCTGCTCATGTATTTCCCTAGCCTCTAGCTGATTCAACGGGTCTTTCTCATGCTACCTGAGTTCCTCATCACATTCTTCCTCCATACCTTTCTTATGGATACTCTCGATATCCTCCAACAATTTATTCTTGTCCTAGAAGATATTGCCTAAGTATTCCTTGTTCCACGTGCAGATCCTGGATTTAAGAGCCTTCAACTTTTGCTGAATTTGATACATTCATGTTCCCGTAGGGGGAACCAATTCCTTCCACTATTGTCCCACCAAATATTTGAAATTTTTGTGCTCCAACAAAAATTGTTCAAATTTGAATGAATGTTTTATTCTGGCATTCAACCAATCCCATTGAAGGGTTATGGGCCAATGGTCAAACCCTACTGACGGAAGGACAATAGCACTTATCCCCCCTATGCCTCTGGAAATATCCTATGTTACCAGAAATATGTCGATTCTAGAAGCCACAAGGCATGTACCTCCACTTCTGTTAGGAATTTTGCACCTCCTGCGGACATGAGATGTTCCTCTAGTCTGAATGGTTGAGATCTAGAACAAATAGTTCACTACAGAATTGGAAGACATTCCCTAGAATGGGTGGAGATCTGGAAGGTATTTTGATGAAAAGTGTAGTTGTCTCCTGCAATACTAGATCTTCACTGATATACCTACGTGATCACAGGAAACCAACACACAAGATCAAAAAGCTCCAGAAAAAGTTCCACTAGTCTATGCTAATGACTAAGGAATTTAACAACAAAACATATGATATTAACACAATATATCTTATGGGAAAAGAACCAATTTGCATTAAATAAAGAAGAAGAACTTTACAACCTATGCCTTAGTTTCAATAAGCTCCTTCACAGAGATAATATCTTGTCCCCGATAGCTCCAACTTTGCTCTTCCTATGCTCCCCTACTGGTCTAGGCTAGAATGATAAATCAATAGCATAACCTTGCTCTCTCCCCCTCAACCATGGAGTATGAGCCTACTTTTATAGGCTTGGGATGGATATAGATGGTTGATAAATTGGTGGGTGAGGTGGATAGGAGATCCCCAAAGGATGGATCTCTAGCCCAACTTGCCCTAGCGAATAGGGATAAGGGTGCCATGAAGCCTTCTTTCGAGAATATTCATGCGAACTTCTCTTTTTTCACTTTTTACCAAGGGCACCGATTCTTCCTCACTATGACAGAGTGGTGATAGGAAGAACCATGTCTTGAACAAAGGTAAAAGACGGTGCCACCGCTTACTGCCAATATATTACAGGTGGTTCTGAAGAAGGTACCACTTATTGACTAAAGGGTAGAAGCGGTGATGGATTTTGATATGCAGGATTGATATATGGACCAGGATTTTCACTTCAACATTGGGATTCAGGGAAAATACTATGTTTGGGGTCTCATCACATGCTAATGACAATATTTAGGTGTAACAGAATGCCCCCCAAAGCATGAGGCTAGAGGGATACAATATGGGAGAGATTTAAAAGAGAAAGTTATCACTTCGAGAGAAGAATCGGCTTGATCGAAGATCAACAAATAGGCATTTGCAATACATCAATACTTTTGACTCATGAACAAATGTGTTCTTATCATGGTTGCAAACCAATACAAGGCAGATCCATGAGAGAGATTAACAACCATGGCTACTAGAATACAACGTAGATCCATGTGATAGAGGACTCAAACTTGGACATAACTACCAGATATACAATGTAGATCTATGTTGTACAGATGCAAATTTGAGCATAGCCACGACCATACAAATATGGATCCATGCTGGTACTTCATACAATATACTCCATCGCAACCTGGGAAGAAAGCTATGAGTGCTTTTCAATAGATACCCAGGGTATTCGTCTCATCTTCCGCAAAGTATGATTCTATCCATGTGATTACAATGATTTGATATCGAACATGGTAGAAACCACTTGATTACCGATCAATGATGTAAACAATTAACAAGTGGGTGGGAGATCACCATTGATGCCAATGATTCCCAAGGTACCCTAGTACAATCTACTGAGTGTGAATAGATGTTTTGATGTCGAACACTCAGTTGAGTCTATCGATCAAAGGTCAATGGTTGGAACCTATGTCGAGAGCGAGAGAATCTGTCATTGAGGCATACAGATATCAAGGTACTAATATTTTTTTCTAATACTAATCCTTGGATGATGAGCTGATGTCAACAGGAATAGTCTTGTCGAAGGAGGGCCATGATGAATCCCACATCGATGACACAAAAATAGGAACAAAGTTCAGGAATGACATAGATAATGTAACCATAGGAATGACTCAAAAGATATTGACACAAAGGTTGTTTTGATTGCAGAGGTAAACTTTCAACTTCCCTTTGAACATCAAGCAGCACGACAAAAGACTTGGCAGCATTGACTAGACGAGGCAGAACACAATACGACAATGGACAATGCATTCTTTGAAAGACTCATAGGATTGACATGACTTATGAAAGTGGATCGACTTAGAGACAAGCTGATTTACCCAATTGACTGAATGAAATGCAGACAAGAGCCATGTTCAAAGGTGACGACAAACTACCATTTATTCGCAAAATGAATTGATTCCCTTCCCTTAATTTCCTCATCATGATTGATGAGTGCCTCTTTTCATTTTTATGATTCCAAAGAGGGTAACAAACACTCGTTGTAGCTTGTTCGAAGACAAGTCCATTCTCATACATTTTACGAACCTGAGAAAGGAGGGGTTCGTTCCTAGAAAAGGGTATCTCAATGTTTAATTTAACGAGTCCAGTGAAAATTATCTCAGTATAGTTCATGTTTAGAGAATCTAAACGAAGACAGAAGAAGACTCCAAAGGGTCCTTTTTCGTATGATTTAGTCCCTAGGTCCCGAAAAAGTATAAAATAATGCCCAACAGAAGTCTTCCAATCATGATTGGATGGAGTGTTCATTTTTTGTAAATAGTCTATTCGAACCGAAAAAGAGATAAACTACCATCAGAGAGATGACTCTTCAAATGCTTTTATGAGTATGAAGAAGAAAAGTACTCAACAATATTTTCGTATTTAGGGAGCCCGAAAAGAGTTTAAAGAAGATACCATTAGGTCTCTTTTCACGATAAAAAGGTTTTTACGAGCCTGAAAAGAATCGAAAAAATACTCGAAACTTTGATACTAGGTTTTGGGAGCGTGATCAAAGTGTCAAAATAAATGCTCAAGGACCTTTTCCTTTTTTTATAAGTACGAAAAAGTAAATAATGAACTTCCCCATAGACATCACTGCTTATTCCCGCCCCTGCAAAAAATGACCATTACTTTTCCCAAAATATTCGAAAAATTGACTTTTATGAACTATATTAAAGGGTATTTTTATAAAAAATGATTTAAAACATTAAAAAACCCTAAAACATGTTATAAAAGATATGTAAATATTAAAAAACAATTCATTTACTATTTTACCAAACCTAGAGGGCATTTTGAGAGATTTGGAGCCAAAACTTCAGTTGGAGATTGTGGGAGTATCAACCGTCTATTTTTTGCATCGTCAGATTCAGGCGAAAGCTAAAAACGTTATCTTTCTTTTCATGGTTTCCAATTTTTTATTTTGATGAATTTTCTAGCTCAATGGGAAAACCTAAAAGCGCAATGGAGAGCACCACGCTTAGCCCTTACGGGAAAGGCGCTGCTCGATAAAAAACACATTTTTTCAGTTTGACTCAGGTGGTGGCACTGCTTTGTCTTAAGTAGGAAGAAGCGGTGCCGGTCGTGAGCTTCAAGAAACACATGGCCCGACCAAAATAAAAGATAGAAAGAATTTTTGATGGTTGGGTATGCTTCTAAATGGATTTTAAATGGTTTTTGGTAGGTTCATCTGGTAAAAAATGGTTATTTGGAAGGAAAGACAACATGATCAGGACGATGCTGATGCTGTAAGAAATGCGGGTTGTGTGGCTGCCCTGCGAGGCTGTGGCCTCCTCAAGTTCTTCCATACCCATAGTATGGTTTCGCATGCTTGCTTACTAGAATATATTCTACAGATGTGGAACCAAGAGCAACATCATTTTGAGGTGGGACCTCATGTTCTGACTATGGAGGTGGAAGACATATATTTTTTGACAGGTTTATCTAGATGAGGAGCCACTATTTCTTTGACTGGTTCCTGAGGTGGGGATGTGTCTACACAAGAACTGATTGATCGTCATTGTCTGCTTGGTAAAAAAATGTTAGGTAAGAAGATTCCCATTTGGTGGATCTGCCACTTGGAACTATTTTGTTCACTATGTAGAGGTTGGTTGGGAGCCAAGGGCCTCATCAAGAATTTAGGGAACATCTGTGTTTAACTTGGCAGAAGCACGTGTTCTTGTTTTCAAGGACCAGTTGACAAAATGTCAGTAAGGGGAATTGAAGCAGTTTGGGTATGGGTCCATTTTAGCTTGCTTATTCGAGAGGGTACCTCTCATGAGGCCCTAGGTGATCTTCACAGAGCTTAGGGCCAGAGACCCATGCATGCTGAGGTGGGTAGAGATCATGGCCCGTACAGGAGGTGGCAGGGCCAAGGTGAGATTCGATGCCTCTTTCTCTCGTTGGTTGTGTGACCAGATCCTCATGATTGAGGATTATGCATATGCAGGGACTGAATTCAGAGGCAATCTTGATCTACCATTACCACCTGGTTCCTAGTGGGGAGATATTGGTAAGAAGAAAAACCCTAAAATGTTGATCATGTTTTTATATTTTTATATTTTATGTTTTTTATGGGTAGTGACAAGACCTAAAATTTTACATGCAGTTGGTGGTGGTGCACAGCTCGGGGGATCCTCCTTGATGGACAGGCAAGCCAGAGCTCAATTTGTTCATAGAGGTGGTGACCATCTTACTGAGCTAGGGGAGAACCTAGAGCAACTGACTCTTGAAATCCTAGACGCAGCGAAAGATGACCTCCCTATGAGGTTTTAGAGACACACTGCAGAAGTGCAAGGCCGCTTCAACTAACTGTTACGTAGGGTAGCACGGGCCATCATGTGCTATCATGAGCATTATTATATGGTGGTATGCATGATGTACTACTGAAAGCTGACTAGATTCAGTATTTTTGTATAATTTTGTATTTCCTGAACACCACAAAGCTTCAGATGAGGTCTCATGACCACATTTTGTAAAAAACACTCTTTATATATATACAAATTTATTACCGGCGTTTATATGTCTCAAATGGAAATAATATTTACAGGAGTTTTATGTGTCATTTACAGTTTATTTTATAATGAACCATGTTTATTTTACAAGTTATGAATGGGAAATATACCAATCAAGGCTGTGGTTTGCTAACGAATCAACAACTGTATTATCTGACCTAAGGATATTCCTATAAGTAATAAACTAGAGCGACCTCTCTAATAAACACACTCTCTAAAATAAACAGAGAAGTACATGGTTTCTGATGGTATAGACATGGTTTAAATGACAAAACACAAATTGTGAATCCATAAACACTACCAAGTCATGAATATCTAGAGATGCAGCCTCAGCCAGTAGACCTATTACTTCCTGATACTCGACGATGTTGTTGGTAGCGAGACCAATACAAACCACTCGTGAACTGATCAAGTCATGAGCCAGGGAATAGAGAACCCAAGCAACTGAAGCAAGGTTCAGGGTATGATTGCAAGCACCATCAACGAAGCCATAAAAATCCATCCGATCTGCATAACCAAAACATGGTATAAACAGTTTGGATGCTAAACTCAAAACCATACTGAATCAAGACACAACACACTGAAAGCCAAAAATATACACATATACAAGCTACCATGTAAAAATGATTTAAGCATAGTACCTCTTCAGGCACAACCCATTGTGAGGTTTCCCGAAGGGTATCCCGTCATAATCCATGAGCTCGTAAGCCCCTTTCTCTAAAACTTTGCTAACGATAAAGGAACCATACCACATTGACTCGAACTTCCCTTTACCTAGTTTATTGTGTCTCTAATCGTAGTTCAAAACTAGGTCTCCTTCATTAAAAACACGAGGTTGAATAGATTTATCGTACTGTGCCTTGACGTGTTTGTTATGTGCCTCATTAGCCAAGGCATCATCTCTTCTATTTTCGTCAAGATTAGTCAGGTATAGAAATCTTTCTTCCTTGGTGGAAGTGTTTGGAAGAAGTTCTATAGAAAGTTTTAGTGACGAGATTTGGCATTGGATAGGAAGGACAACTTCTAATCTGTAAACTAACTGGAAAGGTGTGAAACTAGTCGCTATTTTTACTGAAGTCCTGTAATCCCAAAGAGAAGAAAAGAGAGTTAGGTGCCAGTTGGATTTATGATCTCCAACCATCCTTCACAACATAGTTTTTAAAACTTTGTTAATGGAATCGACCTAACCATTAGCTTGTGAATAGTAAGGAGTTGAGTTTTCATGGTGAAAACCTAGCTTAGTACTTAGCTCGGTCATCATCTGATTTTGGAAATGCGATACGTGGTCAGTGACTATAGACTGTGGGACTCCAAACCTAGCTATCACATGATTGAATAAAAATAGGGCAGCATTCTTTCCATCCTCTTCATACGTAGGCACAGCCTCATCCCATTTCATGAAATAATCAACGGCTACGATGATGTAACCATGCCCCTAGCTGAGGTAGGCTTACAATGCATAAAGTCAATACCCCATTTGGAAAAAGGGCCAACTGCAATGACGGGGTGTAAAGGAGCAGGGTGGGTGCGATTTTTTGGATAGAAATGTTGGTAGGGTTGGCATTTCTTAACAGCCTCATGACAATATTTGAAAATTGAAGGCCAGAAATAGCCAACACAAAGGATTTTCTGGGCCTTAGCCATCCGAGAAAGATGACAGCCACATGCTCCATAGTGGCAATCATTAAGGACATGTTAATCCTCTTCATATGTAAGGCATCATCGAAGAATGGAATCAATACCACGTTTGTAAAATGTGTCATTTAAGATAAGGTAGTACTTCGCGTGGTGACGGATATAGCGACGATCGTCACGAGATATATTGGGATGAAATCTTTGAGTTTGGAGATGAATGAGTAAATCTCCATACTAAGGGTAGGTTGTGGTTATCAAGAAAAGGAATTCATCTGGAAATGAATCGTTGGGCTCAGTATCCATCAAAGCACATGGAAGGTCACACATCATCTCTGCAAAGACCAAGGATTTCTTTGAAGTGGCCTTGGAAAACTCAAGGTCAAATTCCTGTAGGATGAATATCCAATGGGAATATTTTCCCCCTAAAACCTGACGAGTCAGGATGTAGTACATAGGGTTTTGATCTGCAAGTACTGTGGTAGTGCGAAGCAAGATGTAATGACAAAATTTTTGAACAGCAATGACCGTAGCCAATGCTAACTTCTCCACATGCAAGTATCGGGTTTCAAAATCAATGAGATTCTTATTGGGATAATATATCATGTGTTCCTGACCGTTGGGATCTTCCTGTGCTAAAACCATTCCAATGGTAGTAGTGGAGGAAACAACATACAAGAGAAAGTCCTTTGAATAATCTGGGGGGTGTATCATGGGTGAATGAGTCAGAGCGTGCTTAATATTATCAAAGGCTCACTAGGCCTGGTCATTCTAGAAAAAGGGAGTATCCTTCTTCAGGAGACGCATATAAATGTGCTTTTTCTCAGCGAAATTGCAAACGAAATGATGAAGAAAGTTTTCCTTCCCTTGCAAACTTTGGAGCTCAACAATGTTTGTTGGGGTAGGTAGGGCTAATATAGCAGCAATCTTCAGTGGATCAATCCAGATGCCATCCTTAGAAACCACACAGCCAAGAAGACATCCCGTCTCAACGCAAAAAACACATTTATGTGAATTGATCCATATGTTATAATGACAACATCCCAGGAAAATGTCCCTAAGATGCCCAGGGTGGTCTTCCCGTTGCTGTGAATGAGCTGGGATATTGTCAAGGTATGGCTCCACAATGTTCTTAATATCGTGAAATGCATAGGACATGGCACGTTGGAACGTAGCTTTGATGTTCTTGATGCCAAAAGGTAACTTTCTATAGGCAAAGGTTCCCCACGGGCATATAAATTCCGTTTTTTGATGATCCGCAGGAAATATATCAATCTAATTGTAGCCAGAAAATCCATCATGAATGAGAAGATGACACTTCCAGCACAGTTGTCGATAATCTGATCGATATGTGGAGTCAGAAAATTGTCTTTAGGACAAGCTTTGTCCAAGTCTCTAAAATCGATACAGACACTAATGGTGCCCTGCTTTTTGTTCATAGGGACAATGTTTGATACCCATTCCGTCAAGGGTACAGGATAAATAAATCCTGACTTCAGAAGTTTCTCTACTTTGGATTTAATAGCCACGACCTTCTAGGGATGGACTTGACGTTCCTGCCTAACAGGTCTGGCTGTGGGATAGGTTTTAATTTCATGGACCATAATAGACGGGTCTATCCAAGGCATTTCTTCATAAGTCTAGGAAAAAATATCTCAGAATTCTTTGAATAGTTCTCTATATGCTCCAGTTTCTTCCATTGAGCATTTCTTCCCTACATGAACATGCTCAATGGTTCCAGGCCTGACTGATATATCGATCGAGGTTGTTTTTAGTAATGTTGCATAGATTTCCTTCGGATTCAGTATTTTGAAACAATACGGGTGTTTGTGGAGTATCGACAATAGTAGTATCAATGAGAGATACAAAATCAAAATCTGCAGAACTGGCATTGGGGAGGAACGAGGATCGGTGATGATGATCCTCCCATATAGGTTCATCCATACTCATAATATCCATGATGGACTCATCCGATGGGAAATTCTGGGAGAGATAATCTAGAGTAGGGAGAGAGTGTTCTAACCAGTAAGGAAGGTGGTAAGGATCTGAGGCCTCAAGATGAAGTTCATCAATGTGGTCATCGAAAATATAATGGAAAACATTATACATTGCTTCATATGGGCCTAGAGAGGATGAATCAACAACTTCTTTTCCCTTGGTACTATAACCAGTTGTGGAAATCATGTCACTTTTTCCACTTTTGTACTAGGAGGAGCTGAAGGAAATACTCTCATAAGAGTTGAATCTTGCAGCATACCTACCCAAATCGACTGATAAGGTGGGGGGGACTAACCTAGCATAGAAATATTATTCGCGGTGGGAGTGGTAACAGCTGGTGAACAAAAATCGAGTTGATCAATAGTCACAATTTTTCCCAAGTGAGGAAACTGGAGAGTTCGAAAAACTATTGATGCAACAACAGTCATAGCATAAAACCAGGTTCTCCCTAATAGGAGATTGTAATCTAATGTGGCATCAACCACTTCCACTTGAATGGAAATAGTATTTCCCCCCAGCTTGACTGAAAGACCTGGTAACAGACCATGAGACTGGAAACCTCATCCATCGAAATCTTTTAATGTCGTAGGAGACTTTGTAAGCTCAGGAGAACCAATGGCTCTCTAGTAGGCTATAAACAAAACTAAAGTCGAGGCTCCTTCATCCAGAACGGTCTGATGGACCTTCCTCCTAACTACTTTAGAGGCAATTTGAAATGCAAGCTGGTGAGGTAATATGGACTTATAATTCTCCACATTAAAATGAATCAAGTTGGTATTATCTTGGTCTAATGCCCTCAAAGCCATTAGTAGGTTTTTATGCTATGTTGGAAAACTTTGGAGTACCTCAAGTGTAAACATTGCACAAGGTTCCTGAGCTAGATATTCAACAACATTATAAAATTGTGCAGCTCGGGCATTGGGATAGAAAATAGCCTTCCTAAGGGTATCCTAAGTTGGTCGTATAATAAATCAAGATTAGGTTTCTCGATCACCAGATGAACATTAGACGAAGAGGGAGGGAACTAGTAGAAGGAACTTTCTTAGAAGGAGGATTGTCATCATTATTTTTAGGAGGTTTGTCGTATGACTGACTATGAGTGTTCAAGTCGATGGTATCTGAAGACATCATTATGATCTCTTCCATGGAACCATAATTTCTTTGATTAGACATATGGTCTATCAATTGTTGCTGATATGGGAAAGTATCGGAAAGCACAGCAGGAGTAGGGTTACTTTTCAAAAATTTACTGATCTCTTCACGACGAGGGCACTCCTTCATGAAATGATCACCCCCACATAACAAGAAAGCGTACTTAGCTTTTCTTTTCCCTTTGTTATCGTTCTCTGTGACTACAGCCTTGGTACTCTCCTATTGGTTTCCAGGCTTTTTATTTTTACCTTTTCCTTTATTCTTATTGGAAGGGGTTTGTGTAATTTGAATAGTATTTACTTTGGTAGAAAATGTAGGAGTTGAATGAGTAGAAGAAGAAGCACTAGGTTTCTTGGAAGATTTGGCTACTGATGAGGGCTAGATTGAACCAACAACCCCATCATTAGGAGTTTCTATAGGTGGCTGTACAAGGTCTGTGCTAGGACGCGGAGCTTGTGGGATAAGGTCATACAAAGTTCCAGATTGGGAATACACCAAGTCTAGATATTGAGCACGATTGATAGCCTACTCTTTGGTAACAACACCACCCATAGCCACATCTCGGTTGATAGGAGGGAACAAATATTTGGTAAACCAATAAGCTAACAGTTGGTCTAGGATGGGAGCTTTAATAAGTATTCTCCACCATCTCCACTCATGGATATGGTCTAAAATGTGTGTGGATGTGTTCTGATGGAGTGAAGTCAAAATATATGTACCTGTTTCGTAACGAATGGGTAGCTGAAAGTGTGTAAGGAAAATAGTTGCTAAAGACCTAAAATCCACAAACGAATTTGTGGAAGTTCAATGTACCACTTCACAACCGTGTTAGTCAATGTGCACTAGAAGAGCCTTAAAAAATAGAATCATCCATCAAGGATTTTGAGGAAAACCATAGATGGAAGGTCATAACAAGTTCTTTAGATCATCTCCTTGCTTTCCATCAAACTTGGGAATGTCTGGCGGAAATTTTACCGAAATAGCGGGCCATGAAGGGTTATGTCGAATGGGATCATTTATCAACTTGGACAAATCACGTAAGCCCAAAGTTGTTGAGAAAGGTAATTACCGATTAGGTTCCATGTACTGGTAGTACTGATAAGGCATGTGTCCACCAGTGGGACTATATGTTGAATTATACACTGGTTGTTGAAACGGCTGATGAGATGATGAACCTACCGAAGATCCTCTTGAAGAGGGTTGACCTCTAGGAGGCAGACCACCTAGACCTCCAGGTGATGGACCTCCGGGTGGTGGGCCCCTAGGTGGTGGCCCTCCAGGTGGTGGACCTCTAGATGGTGGCCCTCCAAATGGTGCACCTCCAGGTGATCGCCCTCCAAATGGTGGACCCCTAGGTGGTGGACCTCTAGGTGGTGGCCCTCCGGGTGGTGGCCCTCTCGATGGTGGTCCTCCGGGTGGTGGACCTCCTGATGGTGGACCCCAAGGTGGTGGCCCTCTAAGTGGTAGAACTCTAGGTGGTGGTCCTCTGGGTGGTGGCCCTCCCGATCGTGGTCCTCTGGGTGGTAGTCCTCCATAAGGTGAAACTCCTCTAGGGGGACCCCCACCGGGTGGGCTGCCATAAGGTGGCCCTCCAGCACCCCCTGTAGTGTTGATAGGTATCCCTCCCATAAATGGCATATAGAACCAGTTTGGTTTCCCCCACAGTGTAAACATGTTTCCAGGGTACAGAATTCTAGGATAGGTAGTTTCGGTAGGGGTACGTTGATAATTAATATTCCCTATAGGTAATTGATTTTCTAGATAACCATAACCCCAGGAGGTTTGATCGATTGCAGGTTGTACCCCTATGGGTTGACCTAAACTTAATAGAGGGTTTACCATATTGGTATTGGTAGGAGGGATATACACTACAGATTTCCCTGCAGTAGAGGTCTGCCTAGTACTAGTAACAACTCCACTAATAGATAACATAGGTTGCACTGGGGGTTGCTCCCCGATGTTGGAATTTACCACCCCCATTTGAGCTGAGGATTGCCCCCCAGCTATAGGGGTTAAAGGAGGACTAGAGACAAACCTAGAAATCAAAACTGTAGGGTTGGAGGTTTGACCCATATTACAAGGAGACATGCCACGAGGTGGAACATCATCAACATGAGTTGAATTCTTAGGAAGTGGACTATATCCAGAAGGACATGGATCCTTTAGACGGGGAAAAAGAGCCAACATGTGTTCTTTATGAGGTATAGGGGTAGCCATAACCCTTTCCATCCTCTCTTGAAAATTACGAGCATGATTAAGCGATGCTTGAATTCTCCTATATGCATCCTCATTTAGAGGAGGGTCTTCAAAAGAGGGTCTAATAACCCCAAACTCAGAAATGGCTTGACCCATAGAAGTCCTCCAAAAAGGAGCATCCGGGCCATACTCAGATTCATTAACACCATCAATTCGACCTGCCATTGGGGAATGAAAGGAAGTGTCAGCCGCAGGAGTCTGTTGGACCAAGGGAGAAACATAAGAAGTGAATTGATCTCCACTTTCTACAACTAGATGTTCTCCCACATGGGATTTAGTTGCATCTCCTTGGTTTGTGGGTTCCATTGGGCCTTCCCTTGTTGCAAGTGGAAATTTGAGTGGTAAGATCTGGTTTCTTTTGGATCGTCTCAAATGAAACTTAGCCAGATTGTAAAAGTCACTAAAACATAACCTAGGGTTTCAAAACTAAGAAAAATCACACAAACTATTCTCCTACTCAAGCTACAGGCCACAAGAAAACTTAAGTGATAGGATGAGCTCAAAATAGTTGGTCTCTCACCAGGATTTTCAAGAAGGTGCAACTCGCAATATACCACAGGGTCCAACAGTAAAACATAATGAGGAGGATCAATCGTCCTTCACCTAAATACCTCACTACCTGGACGACACGTGCATAGAATCTCCCTGAGTGTTGTTCTCGGTGTATTGATCCAAACAAGACAACCAAAGGTTTTTTCTCAGTTGGAAAAGGAATCCTAGTAGGGTCTCCCGATATACGCAAGCTACGTGGGAGCTCAAATCCATAGTAGTTTTATCTAATGCACAACCGTTCACAAGGTGCCTTCCAATATACAATTGAGTACGTGAAGTACCTTTCTATATATCTCAAGGGTATGTGAAAGGCCGTTCGATATACCAACGGTATGTGGAAGAACCGCACGAGTCCCGGGTTGCAGTGCAGGAAAATAACGATAGCTCCTACATTTTACGATGCTGGAACACGTCACTAAATTATCACTCAAATTTCTCTACAATTTTAGACCTATAACTACCGTTAATTTTAACTTGGGCAGTTAGGTGAATGCATGGAGTTCTGACAGAAATGTAAAGCCATACAAATATGAAATGCAAATTCTTTCACTTTACCATTCAAGACATGCCTACTTACGGGAAGGAGAGAGTATTTTTCTTTCCAATTTTTTGTTTCAAAACCAAAAATAATTTCCCAAACTGTTAGAATATAATCCGTTAGGGTTATATAATGTAAATAAATAAATAGTAGGAAGCCAAACAGGCTGAGCGGAAGGTGAAACCCAACCGCCATGTGATTTGTATAAATATAGGCATTTGCATTGGAATAATAATCAATTGGGAGTTATTACCAACAAGTGGTATCAGAGCCAATTTCTGCCATAACTCCTGCTGTTAAATTTCAGTCCTGGCAGCCTGTATGCTTGCCAGTGCATTGCCAGACCTCCAGTCTGCCCTTTGCTCTTCCCTCCTGCTAGTGCATTCATTGTATGCGTTATTCTCATTCTCATGAGACTACTGCTGCGTTGAAGACTCTGGAAGCGTAACCCTAATCCCTTGAACGCTTCTACTGCGTGAGTTTGAGTATATCAGAGCTGTGATTATCCTTTCACCATTTCCACCAGAGATTGGTGAATCTGGTCTGTAGTGTCTCCAAAATTCTCCATTTCCAGTAACATTTCCCAATACACGCTGGATTTCACTCAAATTGTATTTCTTCCCGTCTGGGTAAATGCTATTGTTCCCCAGCGCACCCAGAAGATAGACGCTTTCTTTAAGCCAGAGAGCGGTAGTGAAATAATCATATTGGTTCTTTAAAAAACAAGTCCCATGTTTTACCCACTCCTATTTCCAGAACCATGCATTATCACAGCTAGGACAAGCCAGTGACGGCCATTCTAACTCCCTCTTAATTTTCAGATCACCCAGCTTAGAAGGATCGAAGGGAGTATTCCTCTGGCATGATGGATGTGGCACTGGCCATAGACCATGGATTGAGAAATTCTCCCACGCAGGAGGCTGGAAACAACAAGAGTTTCTCATAATGCAATAGGATGCCGGCCACTGTAGAACCAATTTAAAGTAATTGATTTCTTGAGTTTGTTCTGCCTCCAAGCTCATGGCACCGCAGACGAAAAATGCTATGCAAATGGCAGCTATAACTTTGAAGACCAGCGTGGAGGAGAATGCTGAATCGTGACTGTGTGAAGATTGAAACTGCGTGAAGGCACTAGTGCGTGGAGCTCTACTCTCATACTACGTGGAGCTGCGACCTGTGATTGTTTTGAGACTGTGTCTGCCCTTTATTTGCTACGCGGAGTTGCCTGCGTGAAAGCTGATTGTAGTGAAGCCTGCATGGAAGCTGAGAAGATTGCTGAATGATATTTGCTGCGATCTGTGTTGAGATGTGGATTTCTTTGCTGTGTATTCACTACTGCTGAAAAACTATTGAAGACAACTCTTTGTGCTGCGTCCATTCATCATTCTGCTGCGAGCTCTTTGTGCTGCGTGCATTCATCATTCTGTTTGTATGCTACGAACTCTTTGTGCTGCGACCTCTTCATATCTTCACTCTCGTGTGTATAGTATTTTGGGAATGCTTTTAGGGTTTCCATTAAAAGTCGGATTGAACATCTTGTCTATGAATTTATTCATTTCTGCAGTATCTCTATTTTGATGGACGCCGATTAACACAAGCAACTGTTGTGATGAAGATGGCAATGAATGCAAGCAGTCCTTATCTGTGAGATTTACAGTTCACGCAGGATAGTATAAAGGATTCCTTTAGTAAAGCCCACACTGGCGTCAAAGTGGAAGAAACTACATTGAAGATTGAAGATTGAAGACTGCGTTAAAGATTACGATAGAGCTACGTGGAGACTGCTATCTGCGTGGATGTTGTGAGTTACTGGAGCTTAAAGAACTACATTGGAGCTTGCATGGAGAGTTGTAATACACTGCACCCATTGCTCAGTCACGTGAAGACTGTGTGGAGATTTCTCCTCCAGTAAATGATGTGCTGGCTGCGTGTTGATTTTGTAAGGTGAGTGCTGCGTTGGAGTGATTGATATCAGACTGCATAATACCTATGCTGGAGACTATTGGCTGCGTTGGAGTAGAATTGATTCATAAACCCTAATTCCATTGTCTACGTTTTGAGCTGTTTGGACCTTTGCTGTGACCGAAGTTGAAGAGCTGCCTGAGCTGCGTGGAGCTGAATGTGAAGATTATTGCCTTGTATTTGCTGCTGCTGTGACCGAGTTGACGATTGACATTGCCAATTGCATGAAGACGGCTGAAGACTGTGTTTTATGCTGAATAATAACACATATTGCTAGTGACTGATATATTTTGTATTAAAGAAGCCTATGTATGACTGATATATTCTGATATATTTTGTATTAAAGAAGCCTATGTATGACTGATATATTCTGATATATTTTGTATCTACTGATTTCTTCTCCCTGAAATTGTTGCGAATTGAAGCTGTGATATTGTTATTGTATCTCTTTAAAACCTGAAGTTGAGATTGTAAAACACCTTGGCAGAGACTGTAGACCTGCAAGGTTCTTATTTTTTCTATTTTTACCTGTCATATCAGTTTATTATTGTAAATTACACTAACAGTTGTAAAGATGCACTCTCTGGCATCTACTATTGGTGCTGCTCTTGCTGGAAAAGACCAATCCAAAGACCCTTCCAAGGGAGACTGCAGCAAGAGAGGACTAGGAAGAATAAATTTCAGAGGCAGAGGGGGCAGAAGCAAAAGATCAGATTTGTAGTGCAAGCATTGCGGAAAGAATAGGCACACATCAGATCAATGTTGGGCTTCGTGGGACTCCATCAAAGACAAGCACAACCAGAAGAAAGATTACCAAGATGCTAGTAAACCTTCTGATCATTGTATTGTCACACATTGTAATCTTGGATTTAATGAAATGACTTCTCTCTCATCTTACAAAGATTGTTGGCTGCTTGATACTGGTGCAACATCACACATGACATTTAGAAAATATTGTTTTGAAGAACTTAATGAAACAATAGATGGCATAGTGTACTTTGCAGATAAGTCAAGTATTAAACCAAAGGGAATGGGCACCATTCAACTGAAGATGCCTGGATTCCCTGATTTCTTGTTGAAGAACGTTCTCTATCTTCCAGAGTTGCAGAGAAGCCTGATGTCCTTGGTGGAGATTCGACAGCAAGGCCATTCCATCCACATGTTTGATGGAATCGTTGAAATAAGAAAGTCCTCTGACAACCAAGTCATCATGACTGGATACGAAGATGGAAAGCTGTTGAAGCTCAAGGGTTCGTCCGCAAGATTTTAGAACTATGCCTACCTCTCTCAGCATGGAAA
>LPNX011163896.1:7707-80110 GCA_001517045.1 Pseudotsuga menziesii | reverse complement strand
ATAGTAGGAAGCCAAACAGGCTGAGCGGAAGGTGAAACCCAACCGCCATGTGATTTGTATAAATATAGGCATTTGCATTGGAATAATAATCAATCGGGATTTATTACCAACACAAACAACCACACTTAAACAACTCTTTTTCCGAGAAGGAGAAACGAGCCACAAACTTCACACTGATTTTTTGAAAGCAAGCAAAATTGGGTAAGATCTCTTTTTTTAAGAAGAAAGACAAAAAACACTCAAAGGCATATTCAATACTTTTTTTCAATTTTTCCTTTTAAAACTAGAAAGATCTAACTTAAAACCACTAATATTTTTTCTTTTGATGAGATCAGAATATAAAGAAAGAGAAGAAAAAATGGAGATGTGAAATCTTATGTGGCTAATCAGAGGTCCAATAATTCATCCTCAAAAAAAAATATGAACAAGTCTCAACAAGAAATTTTCTTTTTCAAAGCAAAAAGAAGTCCTTCACAAAATTTAATGAAAAATGAAAACAAGAAACCAATCAAGAAAGTGTTTCTTTTCAGATTTATCAAACAAATAGGACTGAGATCTAAACCGATGCTAAGCTCTCAAACAACACTCCTTTCAAAAAATTTAAAACCAAGCATTCAAGCAGATGAAAATATGAGTCTATCCTAGCTCTTTGATTTTAACAAAATAAGACTTTTACCACATCAAGATTTTGAAAATCAAACAGTTAGATCTCTTTTAACAAGCCCAGGCACTCAAAATTGAAAGAAAATCACACAATTTTTTTTACAAAACACTTTGAAAAAAAAAGTCTTGAAAATCCTACCTAGCACCGCTTCTAGAGGGTCACTGCCGGAGAGATTCTAAGAGAGCACCGCTCCCTGATTGTTGATCACAGGCGGTGGCACCGCTTTCTGCTCACTAAGTTCAGGTGGTGGCACCACTTACTTCCCACTATGCATGCACGGTTCCCTGTAGATGTCCAAAAACAAAAAGATGGCAAAAAAAGTAAAATTAACCACTTTGAAACTGACATATAAATCATGAATTAATAGGAATTTAAAGCACATAAAGTTAGAAAAATTATCTATGAACAGATCTGATGATACCAAACCAAAATCTCACTAGATCAGCTAGGGGATCTGATTGAACTGATAAGATACTAGAGCTTGGGTTTTAGACAAGTGTTTGCAAAGAACCAAGGATGATCAGATAAGTTGAAGCTCTTCGCCAATGGAGTCATCGGATTTGTTGTTAGGAATTTTGCACCTCCTGCGGACATGACTCGTTCCTCTAGTCTAAATGGTTCAGATCTAGAACAAATAGTTCACTATAGAATTGGAAGACATTCCCTAGAATGGGTGGAGATTTGGAATAAAGGTCTTTTGGTTGAAAGTGTAGTTGTATCTTGAAATAATATCTCTTCATTGATATACTTGCATGATCACATGAAACCAACACACAAGATCAAAAAGCCCTAGAAAATGTTCCACTATTCGATGCTAATGACTAAGGAATTTAACAATAAAACATATAATATTAACACAATATATCTTATGGGAAAGGAACCAATTTGCATTAAATAAAGAAGAAGAAGTTTAAAACCTATGCCTTAATGTCAATAATCTCCTTCACAAAGCCAATATCTTGTCCCCGATAGATCCAACTTTGCTCTTCCTATGCTCCCCTAATGATCTAGGCAAGAATGATAATTCAATAGCATAACCTTGCTCTCTCCCCCTCAACCATGGAGTGTGATCCTGCTTTTATAGGCTTGGGATGGATAGAGATGGTTAAGAAATTGGTGGGTGAAATGGATAGGAGATCCCCAAAGGATGGATCTCGAGCCCAACTGGCCCTAACGAATAGGGATAAGGGTGCCATGAAGCCTTATTTTGAGAAGCTTCGTGAGAACTTATCTTTTCTCACTTTTTACCAAGGGCACCGCTTCTTCCTCACTATGAAAGAGCAATGATAGGAAGAACCGTGTCTTGAAAAAAGGTAAAAGGCACTTCCACTACTTACTGCCAATATATTACAAACGATGCTGAAGAAGGTACCGCTTATTGACTAAAGGGTAGAAGCGGTGATGGATTTTGATATGCAAGATTAATATATGGACCAGGATTTTCACTTCAACATTGGGATTTAGGGAAAATATTGTGTTTGGGGTCTCATCACATGTTTATGACGAGATTCAGGTGTAACATTCCATGTGTACCATCCATTACCCATTTTGACATCTATTAAAGGACTATGTACCATATAATCCCTCAAAGCTTCTTGGAATCTATCCAAGACTCGCCTCCTCCCCCTTTTTTCCTTGAGAGAGGTTATCAGGTTAAAATCCTCACTAATTATCCAAGATCCTTTGCCTGCTTGGTCCTTCATCTAGGTCATGAAATTTCAAAATGATGGTTTCTGAGGAAAGGCGCTTGGGCCATAAACATTCACCAAGGTACCCTTTACCCCTGTATCCAGGATGGTGAAGCTAATGATCATTGAGAAATGATTGTCCCTCCAATCCTATAGAGGTATGGAGTTTGTTTTCCATAGATAAACTAAACCTCCAGCCATTCCCGAGGCATCTATCATCATAACCCTACTTCCCCTCCAAATCTTTTGTCCCAACTTCTCCATAATTTCTGAATTACACTTTGTTTCTTGCAGAAAGACAACATCTAGATTTTCCTGTTTGACCTTCCTCACCAAGGCCTTTATTTTCCTGGTATGATTACATCCCTAAATGTTCCAGGACATGATCTTCATTGGCTAACCCTATTTACTTCAGATAATTCCTCCACTATCATCGGATACTGGCTTGATTCTATAAGTTTGACTGTTATGTCAGCTATCCTTTGCTTATTCATCTTTCCTCCTCTTTTCATATCATCCTTTGGTGAATTCCTTTTACTCACTTTTTGAGGATCCATTGCTATCCCCAGTTGTTGGAGAGCTTTGGTCTTGATAATCGCCTCTTGGAGTAGTTCTAGTTGTCTCCTAGAAACATACCCCCTCCCCTTCTTATAACATTATTTCTCAATATCATCCAAATCCATCTCTCCTAGTTCCATATATTCCACACCATCTTCATCCATTTCCTTGATATGGTCCTCTAATTCCTTCCCGTTAACTAATTCCCTTTCAATACCCTCCTTTGGCTTTTCAGGGATTCTTCCTTATTCCTCCCCTCCTCTACAACCTCTCCTTTTTCCTCCAAGATCTAGAACAGGTTGTTATTGTTTACCTCATTTTTGTGATTCTCCTTCACATACTTTTGCTTCCCCCCCATTATATTCTTCTTTTTACTCTAGACTTGAACAAACCCTTCCTTGTCCTTCTCCCCCCCCCTGGGGTCACTTGATCATGGGAGGAGGTTGATTCAACTGTGAGTAGTTTTGACCAAAGTGTCCATATTCATGACACTCTCTACACCTAAATGGAAGCTGCTCATAGCCATTCAGCTGCACCCACTCCTCGTCATACTAATTTAGGCTGATAGCTTTGGGCAGGTATTTTGATAGATCCATATAGACACAGATGTGAGCAAAATCCTTATACCTCTACTGTTTTTTCTACTATGGAACCTTTAGAAATTCCCCAGTCATGTTACCAATGACTTGCAGAATTTCCAAGTCCCAATATTCGCATGGAAGGGAAAACAACTGAATCCAAACCGAGGCAACCTTCATATCCTTCACTTCTGGGCGAAACCTTTCTTTTAATGGTATGAGATAAAGACCTACTGAGAAGAATAAATAGTGCCCTCCCTCAAGAACCCTATCACGACCTTCCTGGTTTAAAAATATAATAGTAAACAAACCCTTGGATCCTATATGGATATCATAGTGACCTTTAGGGTTCCAGTTACTCTTTATCCATATGACTAGATCTCTCTCTCTTGGCCAGATCCCAACAAATTTTTCGATGACGGATTTTTCCTTCCAGATTTCTACCTTCTCTCTAATCTTATCAGACCTGATATGAATGGCTGGTATAGTTTGGGTTTTCACAAGGCAGCCACCGGGTCTCGTCCTCCTACTAGATCCTTTCTCTACCTCACTCACCTCCCCTTTGTCATCTCCTCCATCCCTTCCCCCAGATATCTGGCACTTGGGTTGCATCTTCTCCATGTACAACAACGGGGGATTACGACCCCCACCCTAATCGCACTCCCCATAGACACTAGGCCCATTTTCAATTGAAGAGAACAATAGGTAACTACTCAGTGTCTTCTTGTTTGTTTACAATTTTAAAATTTATGAATATTATTTAAATTTTATTATTTTATATTTAATTATTGATTTTTTAAAATGTAAATTTGTTAAGAATGAAGTGATTGTAGGGATAGAAAATGAGATCTTAGGAAGAAGAAGAATAAATGATTTTTTCAAAATTTCATAAACAAGGGTATACATTGATGTGCATAATCTACATTGATACTTCAACTAAAAAAAATTGTTTTAAATATATTTCAATTAATTACAGATACAATGATCAACTTAATGGCTGAGAATTTTGAGTATCCACTAGGATTCTATAAAAGAATTTTGATGAAATTGAAATAACCATATTATATTAAGATACTAAATCCAAAAACTAAGCTTACCATTTTTACATACATTAACAAATAGTGCATAATGATGAATAGAGAAATTGTGCTAATGATAGATACATAAGTTTAAAAATATATTTTAGTTTTAGTACGAAACATGCTTAGCATTTTATGTTCGTACAAAATCCCAACCATAATTCTTTCCTATATAACATTCAGAAAGTTGGGTAACTATCTGTACACAAAATATATCTTTGACTAAATTCAAATATTGCTTTATTGATATTACAAGAAAAACAATATCATATACTAAATGGATGTTTAGTAGTGTTGCAAAATACACATTGGATTCTTATTAGAGGTCTTCAAGTCATGAGGTAGTACTAATAATGAACAATTTATTAAAATAGGAAAAAAACAAGATGATCAAATTATATGTTAGTGTCTCACATTTGGCATTCATTCACTAGATCATATTTCCATAATTAATCTAATGGAAAATGACTTTCCAATTTTGTCATAGTTGTTGTAATTGTCATAGTTGTTGTAAAGAAGTATATGAATGAATATAAAAATAGTTCTAGGAAATATTTTAGTTTAAGATAAGAACACCAAGAAGAAATATAATTATCTTGTACATGAAAATTATTGATAATGTAGTTTTATATATCATGCAACATACAATATCAAATAAAAGAACCCAATTCCTTAAAATTAATTGTAATGAAAAAGATTGTTAATTTCGCAAGAGTTTTATATATATCATGCAACATGCAATGTCAATTGAAGTAACTAATTACATAAAAGGAATTATAAGGAAAAAGATTGTAGATGTAACACAAAATAATGGAGGATTGATTCAAGCTTTCCATGATATCATGTTAGTACAATTTATATGTATGAGACAGGTATTCTCACATCAACTAGTAAAGTCCAACGCATTGCACAACTATTAGATAACTAATTAAGGGATTGACTAAAATAGCATTCATTCCCATGGTGCTTTCTAGAATGAACCCGATACAAATTACAAACAATTAGAACAAAAAAATGCTAGAAACATAAATTTATGTTGTACAACAACAACAATTGCAATGACTTAATTCCAATGAACCTGAACCTCGTGTTGAGTTTTGATTGGCCGGTGATTGTATAATATGTGGCAACAAATAAAATTTTGTTTCACATTTTCAGATTTAAGCTTAATCTGCAGTTCTCACATATCCAAATGTCCATGAAAAAGTGAATAAAAGGATATTGATATTGACATATTCATAGTCAAGACACATACAATAAGCCTAAAATTAATCATAGGAAGCCTTTTTATTAAATATATTTCATTGAAAAGAAGGATTTCCTAATGTTTGTTTCAACACATTGGAAATACAAGTTGAGAAAACTTTCATTAATTATTATACAACTAAAACACAAGTTGCTAGAAGCAAACAATAGGTAACTACATCACAACTTATAGAGAAGACACAAAATGATCTGAAAACTAAAATGAACCAAATTTTAAAAATATAAAAAAATTAATGGTGTACCTGTTAGCTCTCCAGGAAACTATTCTAGGTTGCAGCTCGAAGATGCCTGGTAACTTCAATATTTTCTCAATGGTTTACTCAATGGATCAAGTCAGACGGAAAATATGACCTCACTCACTCGAGACATGCATGAACTCAACCAAATAGATAAGGCTTCTAACTATCAATGTTTAGAGGGTTTGTATTAAAGGTGAATAGATGAAGAATTCTCACTATGTTGGAAGATTCACACATAAGGCACTTACATATGAATGGCTAATCATAACAAGGAAAGATACTTGCAATTCCAATTATCCACACAGAGATAGGATGACAGCTATCTTGTATTAGGTAAATAGAATAAACATGAATTAAACATCCAAGCACAAGTATAGAACATAAAGAAGATGAAATCTGAACATGTAATGGAAAAAGAGCTTGTATTAATTGACAAGAACATGAGAAGCTTGAATAAAAAAAGTGTCTAAGAGTCTCCGAAGTTGAACATTTTCTTCTACAGTAGTCACAGGATTTATAGCCTTTACAAAATTTATTCTAGATCCTGAAAAACTTGATCGAATTTACTAAAAATAGACAGTCATAACTATTTTCTAAAAAATAGGAAAAGATCCCATCATGATTGTCAGTCTCCATAACTCCAAAAATCTTCCTGATATTCGAACTCTTTAACAGTTGCAGTAGACATTGAAGTAGAATTCGAACTTGCCATTTGGTAGACAAGTCACCCTTTATCAAAGTAGGTAGGATATGTGACATAATTCACCTCTATGGCACCTTCAAAACTGGAACAGAGCCAAAATACTGATGCCTTTAATTAATTTCCAACATTGTAAATCATCCACGACGTGTTTGGATCAGCAAAAGTCAGTTATGTGCAAAGATATGCTTTTCTGCATTGTTATGCGCTTTCGGTGGCTAAGGAAGCAAACCTCTGGGCCTGTAAGATGTCGAAAGCTCTGTTTCAGTGGCTAATGAATGGATGCTATGTTCACCTAAGCCACCAAAAAGCCTGTTTTAAAATTTAATCAAAATTGCCATCACACTTTACCCTAATGCTTTAAGGCTTCAATGCTGACCCTTTGGTGTGTCTAAAACTTGTATAGGGTTTGGGATGGCAGCAGCATCACAGGCTGCATCTGGATCAAAAAGACTCATTGCTACCTATTCTAGGGTTTCCAGCTTCTGGTGTGCTTGAGACTGAGGGCCTGAATTCCTTGTTTGCAACTTTGACAACCTGATTTTCCTATAGAGCCTAGTGTTTTCCTTCCTTAACCTGAGATTACTTTCCTCCAGCTTGGTATACTTCCTTTTCATTTCCTGAAGGGAGTCATACAATTCAACATTCCTTTTGGTTAATCTCCCATTGGTTCTTTTGATTTCTCTCTCCAAAAGATCTAGCTCATACACCTGCCTTAGCAATTGATTGATTTTTTGGGATCAAGGTTCACTAGATGAAGCCTCTGCCACTACTTCACCTTGATCCTCCTTTTGTGTACGTGAGGGAATACCCTCATGCCCTACTGCAACCTGATATGCTAGGTTAGTTCCCTATTCTTCTTCATCCTCAGAATCAGAGTAAGGTAGGTAGAGGACATTTTTGTCTTGTGCTAAAGCCTCCTCTTTATTTGTCTTCTCACTGAAATCTAGGTTCCTTTTGGCCTTCTTAGTCCTAGGAGCAGGAGAGGCTTGATCAACTGGAATTGGAGAGATGGCCCTCCTCTTCCTCTTACCACTTTTGGGAGTGGAGGACTTCCTTGAAGAATACTTCCTTTTGTCCTCTGGCTACAACTCTATCTCAAATTCGTTCCAGAACAGGAAGTATGTCCATAAAACGTTCCTTCTTTGCAGCAGTTCAAGAACAATTAGCTTGATCGGGACATGATGGGATAACCCGCCTGCAATCTTGGTTGGCTTGACTCTAACTTGATGAACCATTTTACTCAGGATTTTGTAGAGGTAAAAATGCAGGTTCAAGGGGCTCCTGCCAGTGAAATGATTCATTAACTTGAAATGGTATATCATTACCCTATTGTACCTTCCCTCACTAGTTATGTAGACCAGAATTTCCTTCACCAGGTGCTGCCATTTTTCCTCAAGCTAGGATGTAGGGATGCTCTTCTTCCATACAATGTTTTTGTGCTCGGGTTTCAGGTAAGACCTGAATTCTTATTCTTTGTGATAATGGTTTTAAACCAGCTTTCTTGAGTCCTTGGGAGCTCTATCACTTCAGCTATAGAGCTTCATCCACCTGGAATTATTCTCTGTCAATCACTAGTTTTGAGCCATCAAAGGTGAGAGAAAAGGATTCTATCACTTGCTGATGAGATCCCTGAATCTTTTTGCAAAACCTATAGCAGCTTGAGTCCTTGAACAAATGGAATACCTCTGGGTGTGATTCAAATTAGCCAATATCACCCAATTCCTTTATTAGGGTAGGTCCTCCTCTCTTCATTTTCTGGAATTTTCTTCTGCACCTACAAAACTGAAAATTCAAACATTGGAGAACACAATTACAGCGTGGGATTTAGGGGAACTTGGATCAGTGAGTACACATGCAAGGAATGAATTAAGGAAGGGGGGTGCTGATTTTGAGGGATTAACTGACAATTGCGATTTGATCAAGGTGACGGTGTATTTTGATGAGACCCGCAAACTAGCCAGTGCATGGAATGTAATCATTCAAACCAAAAGCACAATGCTCGTGGTGGTTAAGTCACAGACCTGGGATTGGTGTAGGGAGGAGAGGGTTTGGTGCTTATATAGATCACCTCAATCTCATAACAACCCCTCTTACCTACTCATGATTGACTGGAGATCCTATCTTTTCGGTGGTTAATGGCTTGATGGTGGCATTTTTCATGTTGACAGTTGCTGAGTGTAATGGAAGCGTCAACTGTTTTAACTTCATTGCGCTTTCGGTGGCTGAAGTAGCCCCATATTGTATTTTTAAGCCGTCGAAAGCTGGGCTTTTCAGTGGCTAATGAACAATTGAGATGTTCGCCTAAGCCATCAAAAGTTGAGCTTCGATTTTTTTATTAGAAAATAGAGTCAGAAGTGTTCCAGACTTTATTAAACACCTCAATCTTTCACAATGAGCCTTAAAATCTTTAAAAAAGTTTTTGGACCTCCTATCACTACACAATATAAATTTTCTAAGTCTAATTTATTAAGGACTAATTTATTTAGGAGACAATAGTACCCATATGCAAGTGCTTGACCACAAACAAATGAGACATCCTGAAATATACTTGGCAAAATAATAGATAAGTTGAATCACAAGAAGACTAATAAGAAATGGATACAACTAGTAGAACATAATTCTAAGAATAAAAAATAAAATAAAATGAAGGAAGCACAATTATCCACTGAGGGAATAGATTCCAACATAGAGGATTATAACTTTCCATCCTACTCTCATCCATATCTTTCTTGTATCCAACTAGCATCTTGTTCATGTCCTTTTCGAATGCCAGTTGTCTTAAAAATATAAGAAATAAGGAGATGCCCCACAAAATAGAAAGTGCAAATTTTACCATAGCTAATAATGGAGACATTTATTGCAATTAGAAGCAACCATTACTCCATTGTACTTGATTTCATAGAAACCAATACAGCTAAAAATAAACACATGACGAGATTTGTGGTGTTGATGTCACAACCTTGTCTATACATATTCTCATAACCTCAAGTACCACCCACAACTAAAACACCCAACAATAAAATACCAATGAAACACCATGGAGTTCAAATAAGATTTAAAACTAATTTAAAACTTGTCAATTAGGTGTAGTTCAAGTGGATTCCTTTAGTTATGCCTCTCACAAGTTGACCTATCCATTTGACCACCACGGTACCAAGTGGATTCCACATAAGCTCTCATTTCTCACACATGTGAATCTAGTCACGTGTGGACTTTCAAGAATGTTCTAGAAGGTCCAAAAATTCCCTTCTCTGTAGGCATGAGTAGAATCCATTGTACTAGCCATATTTTTAATTTTAACTTTTCTTTCCAAATTAAAAGCATTCTCTAATAATTTAGGTTCGAAGAAATGTACCTCATTTCGAATGTTCTCCCTTAAAGTGCCCATAAATGGATCCAACAAATTATCCTATGGAATGTTCTTCATTTTAAGACTCAACTTCTAGAAATGCTTAATGTGTTATGTGACTAGAACTTTTTGCTTGAGATTTATCAATTGGATAAAGAAGATGTTTATATTAATATCCCCATAATCTTTTATTAATTCATCTGTAAATATAGGTCGATATACAATAGGGTCCTTTTTATGGTTAAAAATCCATTGGTACCATAAAAATTGGTTAAATTATCAATACAAGGATGCAATAACTACCTTTTATCAAGTTGGCACTTGGTGTAAATCAAAGAACTGTTCCATATGGAATATCCATGTTATTGGATGATTTCCCTCAAACTTTATCATATCAATCTTTGGAATGAAGTATTTCCTTGGTTCTAAATTGAACTGATGTTGGTGTGTATTATCAATTGTTGGGAAATTAAACCTATTGTCCTTATCATCTTTTAGAGGTTCTAGTTTTTTTGTTAAGAAGGAAACTTATATCCTTCGTAAGTTCTCCACTCATGTTTTCAAGTTTCTTTTTGAGGTCTTTCATATCCCCTTTAAATTCTTGGAATTTGCTTATTTACCATATTCATGATGTCCACCTTCCTTATCACCGTATCTTCAATGTTTCTTACTCTTTTGATAAGATGAACACCTCAAATTTTACTTCATCATGCTCATATTGTGTCAAATTTAAGCCTTCAAAAGGTTTAAGGGGCATAGATTTTTTTGCTCCACCTCTTCCCTCTATTCCCTATATTTTTTTGAGATTGCTAATATGTAATATAATTAATCTCTATTTCCTCTTTATTACACCTTTTAAATCAACCAAAATATATACTCCAATCAAAATTTATGCAAGATTCAAGTTAACATAACTTGAAAAAAATGGTTTGTAGGTTTCCTTGAGGGTCGATATTTCTCCTAAATTATATCTAAAATTTCAACCCCACCGAGTGTCAAATGTTTACTTATAATAGCTTGGTGTGTATCCTTTGCAATGCCACAAGGTTGACCCAATTCTGATATGCCAAAGGAGAGTTATGGTAACTTTTCCAAAACTTCTTGTTTTTGTCCTTTTTAGGAAAGAAAATTTAAATAAATTTCTCTGTGTCCAATTTTCCTTCTCTGATTCCAAATTTTACCACAAATACTATGGTCAATATTATTTTTGATTCAACAAGTGGCACTCAATTTGGATCTCTCAAACTTCAGAACACATGTTTGAGAATAGTTTTTGGACTAGTTTGAGAATAGTTTTTGGACTAGTAAAACAGTTTAACTTCAAAAGACTATAACTCCTAGCTTATAATGAATTAGGACCTAAAACTTGTACCATAGATACTTTGCTATGTCCTCTAAGTATCCTCCAAATTTAAATATCTATGATACCAAATGTTATGCACCAAATTCCCATAAAGAGCATAAAATAAGAAGAGTAGTCCAATGCCTTCAAACTGAAGTAAAGATATGAATAAGAAGCCTCTCCAAGGGGAAACCTCCTTATACAATGTATCATATGACAAGACAATATCCAATGATCCTAAAACTAGGTCTCCTTGGGGTTTATATAAGATAAAGGGTGCAATTACAATTCTATCCAGCCATATGATTACAATTAAGGTCCTAGATGACCAATCAAGACAATACTAATATAATAATAGATATGAAATGTCATAATATATAAGGATCAACACATTCTTAGCACAAAAACCTAATTTTTATGACTATTTATGATTTCTCTCAAACCCTAGTTGTTTCCTTCTCCATTTTTCACTCACTTGGACCCAATGGTCATGGATTTAGGTGGAGGACTACCTTCTAGCTTCCCCTCCCTAAAAAATTGAGAGATGGTCTTTAAAATTTGGTTAGTGTGTCATTCAAGTATCCCTCAACTAGTAAGTAATCCCCATTCATGTTTTTCCAAAAATTCAAATGTACTTTAGAGATGAAATTGGCACCGATGTTTGTTTAATGGTCCCATTTCGGGTATGCTTTCCCCTCCTTCCCTTGCATTGCTGGAATGTCATGCATAGATTCAGTCAATAGAAAATTCTCTAGGGAAATATATTGACAAATTTGACCTAAATTCTATCATGTTTGCATGTTCCCTAATTTGTAATGAAGCAAACCTTGTGAAGGTTCTTTCATAGGCTATTAATTTGAACTTAGAATAATGGACAACCTTTGACTATAAGTATATTCCTTTCAAGTGTAAATCCTTACATGAATATGGAATTTTCACAAAATATTCCAATAACTTACTTATTACTCCACATCCCTAAGGGAATATTGATCAATATTGGAAACAAGCTAAAAATTCCCATGGGACCAAGCATGTGCCTCCAGTGAAGCATACCCCTTATAAAGGAAAACCTCATTTAGAAACTAATTGATATGTAATAATATATTTTACATATTAAGAAAATTTGAACTCTATTGAATTTCTTCTTGTTATCCCACCCCAAGTATCCCTTTCCTCCAATCAAACCCATAATACCCACCCCTTTCCAATTTGATGCTTTTGATCTAGACACTCCTATATCCATTTATCCTCCACAAATAGAATCCCCTCTTAGAAATCCTTAGAGATATCTTGGTATTCCCAACTGTTACGGGGAGAAATTCCTATGGCTTGGGGTACCACAACAAACAGCTTGACTCTAGAAATCAATCCTTTCCAATATGCAATAGAAATTAAATGTTTAACACTAAAGGATCAAACCTCGTACCTTATTCCGAACGGTTGAAGTAGATCCCCGTTGAGCTTTCCAACTTCATCTTGCATTGATTAATCACTTCCTCAACAACAAGTAAACAAGACAAGCATACTATATATATTGGTGTTAGATCTATTCTAGCATATATAATCAACAATGTATAAGCATTTGAAAACATCCATGGATAAAATATTCATTCAAACACACATTATTGGACAGTAAAAGATATTTCTATTAATATACAATCAGAGATTACAATGGATACAACCTCTGTTGGCACGTTTGTGAATCGGAGAAACTGAATTCCCCACTTGGGCCTCCACCACCACAATCCTCCATCTCTCGATAGCAAGCTCACAAGCAAAAGGCAAGCTTGGGAAGAACACAAAAGTGATCCAAGGGACAAAGGGATGCAGACTCAAGCACAAGTTCTGACAACAATGGACTATAGTTTCTTTGCTCTTAATTCTCTCATATGCCTTCAATGTACCATAGAGTTCCTTGTATAGCTTTTCAAAGGGGTAATGAAAGGTCGAATCCGAGCGATATCAAGGCATAGGGAAGGCCAGGAGTCAAGCGAGTCGGATCCATGCCAAGTAAAACTCCAAAAGGATTTGGATTATGCACACATACCGATGTACACGGTTTTATGGGTCAAACCCGTGTATATACGTGATTAGGGGTTTAAAATTCGTGTGTTCTAATTTTCACATGTTTTTAGGGATGGTCAAGGAAACATCAAAGGACAAAAAATGGTCCAAGGGGTCTAAGGAGTCTACAGAGGGATAGGGGAATGCCATACAAGTGTGATTCACCTGGAGTGGTAAAATCAGCTATAACAAATGCCCCCTAATGTGTGAGGTCAGAGGGATCATACGATGGCCAAAATACATTATAAGTCCATCCCAGAAGTGGAGTGATGAAGGATCCCAAATGGAAGACCAGCCACCCAATCAACATAGTACAATGATACAACTTTTCACATACTGCAAATACATACAGCAGTCCCAGATACATAAGAGTACAATGGCCATGAATAGGCATGATACAAGATATCACATAAGTGGTCATCTCCATGAATAGGCATGATACAATATATCACATAAGTGGTCATCGCCATGTACAATATACATAGATCAGAATCTCCATGATGAAGATATACAAAGGACCATGATCTCCATAATGGTTGAAGATATATAATGGATCAAGATCTCCATAATGGCTGGAAATGTCTGACATATACTGGAATCAAGTCACGAGAGATGAAATATCATGAACACTGGCACGATCAAGGAGGTAGAATATAAGAGATGCCACCAATATAGAAGGTATTCTACACAAACCGCTATGAGTACATGTCCTACTATGTGAATAGAGGTGTCAAGGTCGAACATAGCAGTCCATCGTCTGATTACCGGTCATTAATGTATACCATTAACAGACACAAGATCACCCACCGATAATGAAAATGGGAATCAAGGTACTAGAGTGCAAACTAACAAGTGTGAATAAATGTGTTGAGGTCAAACACTTGAGAGGATCCATCGATCAGGGGACATTGATGTATTCCCAAAGACTGTCGATGGCAAGAGAAATTGCCACTGATGACTGCAACTCTCAAGGCACTCAAAATGACTCTAGATTCCAATCCCAGAATAAATGATCTGAAGTCGATAGGATGAAATTCGCTAGAAGGAGGGCATTAAGGCATCCCCCATCATCCAAAACGAGGTACTCAGCAAAGCTGTATGATGTGGAAGGACTCAATCATAAGGTGCATGAACCAGTAACTGTACCGGGAATGGCCGACATGCAAAGTCAAGATAACTGAGGAATGGCCAACTCAGGTTTCAACTTCCTTCGAACAAGAGCATAACGGCGAGTGGTGACTGAATAGGGGTAGCATAGACTTGATATACAAAACGGGGACATCTCTGCGACACAGGAAGCATCGACAGAGGATCCATGGGGATTGGAAGCTTAACCAGTCGGTGGAGATAAACTCAGATAAACCGAGTACAGCTCCTAAAGCCAAACTATAAAGCCAACCAATGGATGTGATATACAGTGCTCTGTTCGAAGGTGACATGACTCGACAACTACCAAAGATAACATCTTTCCTTGTCTGACTTTTTGGTTTTTTGATTTTTTTGGACCTTTTCAAATATTTAAAAATCTTGAAAAAGAATAAAACGACTTTATAGTTACAGACTAGGAGGAGACGAGTGTCATAGGGGAAAACAAACTAGTTCCAAGCAGTGGAACATACCTATGCTCAATGCAAGGACACATGTGTAGGATAGCGACACTCATGGGAAAATCCCTTCCCAGTAAAAAGGGAATCAAGCTGCAAAGGATATATAAAATGGCTCTGCATAGCTAGACATGAGACAAGCTCGGGCTGTATGGCTGAAACGCAATGTCAGGGAAGCCGACATAAAGCTCAATAAGGAAGGAAAAGCTCATGCTAATGTAATTACAACTTGACATAAGGGAGTCCTGAGGGAAATAGGCTAGCAAAATATCAAGAGGAGTATGTGGCTCTTGCGAAATGTCATGGCAGTACTATACAATGGACTCCCACACCCTAAAGGACAAAATGTCAGCATGGGCACCAAATGCAAATAAGGCGTTAACTAGGGTACCCATGTAAGGTCAAGATCTACCACTCATACCATGCCACTTCTAAAACAGCAAGAAGGTTCCATGACATAATAGAGTGGGTTCGTACCTAAGGCTACGATGAAACAATCATAAGGTCATGCAAAATGCGAACAGTGATGAAACCTAACCTATATGCCAGTTTAGACATGATACCTGAGATCGGCACGAACGGGTCAATCCAACGGCTGAAATGACACTCAAAAAGGTCTCCTACATCATGAATTAGGTCAAAAATAGTCCAAAATGATTAGAAATGGTCCAAACTATAGGAAAGGGGGTAAAAATTTTCAAAAATTTGAAAAATTTCTATAATTAGTAAAAAATTCAAAACATTATAAAACATTTGAAATTTTTACCCAATTGAGCTCAGATTTTCAACAGCAAATTCCAGGAGATCCAGCCGGTAGAGTCCACTACCGTTTCTTCCAGGTACTTACCCATGCTCTTCTCTTCCATTTTAATGCAATTTTTATCAAATTCCATGGTCATTTGAGGCTTCTAGGCCAATCTAAAAAAGGCGCTACAGCCCACACGAAAATTGAGGGTTTTTCCCTGTATAGGGCTGGATATATGTGGAAAATTCCCTCACAGTAGTGTACATACGCGGCTATTTGGAAAACAGTCGCGTATGTGGCCGCGCATGAGATTTTTTGAGTATTCCAATGGGAAAACTTGCAATTTTTTGTGCAGGATGGTCCTAGAATGGAGAGAGTGCGAACATGGTGATGTAGAGGAGGCAGTAAGGGCCGATCTAATGGCTCAATAAGCGCTACGTGCATGTGGGCTCTACAAATTTTGGTGTCTTGGTGGCTTGAGGACCAAACCAAGACTATTGCAGATGCTAGTGGATTACTGGGATCCAGACTCTGAGTCCTTCCAGATAGATGGGATGTCCCTCACCATAGAGGTGGAGGAAATATACTTTATTATTGGACTTTCCCAATGGCGGGAAGTAGTGAACCTTCATTCTCGCAGTGGACCCGGAGGTGGCCTGACTATAGAAGAGTACATTACGGTGTACTACTATCCGAACATAGAGAAGATGGGGAGTCAGATCCCAACCAACTCTATATAGGTGCTGGGCCTAAAGGCCATCCTACTGACATTGGGTTGGATATCAGGCTTGGCTTCACTCCACCAGGCCTCCCGGCCTTTGATGTTCTATGCAGTGGAGTGCATGATACCCACGGTCTATGACTAAAGCACTACACTACTGAGCAACATGAAACATCAGCTCAGTGAGTGTAAGATGGGAACAGTGCGGAAATCTGGTTTCAGCAGCATAATGAGCACGTTTTTCTTCGAGCGTGTTCCAGGATTAAGCCCCAGAGTTGACGTTCCTCTACACAGGGTTTGAGATCTGGCCCAACGGCGTTGGGCAGATGCGATGCACAGACTGGGGGGAGGTAGGGTGTCCAACCCCTATCCAGCTGAGTTCTTTCCATGGTGGCGATGACAGATAGTTGCCATTGATGACTACCCCTATGCAGGGATTGATTTCCGGGGGGACCCAAACATGCTGCTACCATCAGGATCAACATATGGTGACATAGGTAACGAATCTCGACTCTCTATTTAAATTTTTTAGTTATTTAATTTTTTTGTGTTTCTAATTATATGGAATCAAAAGACATATTTTTTGGGTGACAATACATAGTGACATCTACCATTTGCATGTAGATGTGGGACCACGGTGGCCTGAAGGCTTCCCTCGTCACAGATGGAGGGGAAGAGGAGATGATATCACAGGTGTGGATGTGGAGCGGACGCTCCAAAGCATTCATACCAACTTTATGAGGATGACACATAGAGTTCCCATGGCGCAAGTCGAGGGCTTGCCTGAGGCTATGTAGCGCCAGGTGGTGGGTGTACCACGAGCATGGGTGCAATTATTCCGACGGCTATCTAGAGACGTAGTGACCTTCCATGATCACGACCCCCCTCCTCCTCCACAGGCTTAGATACCTGGGAGTTATACATTTTGTACTACTGTGTATTATATTTTGGTGGCTCGTTAGCCCCATTTTTGTATCATGACACTATGTATTACCACATTTTGGATGTTATATAAAAATTTTATGGTGATCGGTTTATTTATTTACATGTGTAAAAATTTGTGTTTGTGATGAATATATTGTGTATGAAATAAATGCCAATCTAACACGTAGTTAGCATATGAGTCAACAACTTGATTATTAATTCTTGAAATATGTGTGTATGTTATGTTGTCAAATTGTTGTTCTAATAATCTCACACATAAGAATCTTCTTAATATTGTCGGATCTCGAACATGGTACAAACCATTAAGCTGTGACACTATTAATGCGAATCAAGACGTACCTCAAGAGAGAGAATGCCATGTGAAATGGAATCTCGTAGAAGCTCAATAATGGCACTATATTCAGCAACATTGTTTGAAGATGGCCGTAAACATACGCCTCCCGAAGACAGTACCTGACCCATAGGAGTATAAATCACCCAAGCAACAGAGGCTGAGTGTTGAGTGTGACGACTCGCACCATCCGCGAATCCTATGTAGGTGGAAGATTCCATTGACATCTGCCAAAAGAAAAGGAAACGGATCACAAACCTGATCACTATAAGAAAAATACCTAACTATGCAAAATTGTACAATAATATACAATAACCAGCCTTGGACGAAAATCATGTATAGTACTTCTTGAGATAGAGCCCATTTCTAGGTTCCGCCAAGGTTGTTCCCTCATAATCCAATAACTCAAAAGCGTCCTTCTCTAGCACATGTTTGATGATGTAAGGACCACGCCACATGGGGTTAAACTTTCCTGCTGCCAAAGGTTCTTTCAGTTGCTCCCACAAAAGGACCAATTCTCCCTCACTAAACCTTCTTAGATGAACAGAATTATCGTACTGGACCTTTACACGACATTTATTTAATTCTAGAGCCACCAAGGCATCTCGACGCTGCTCATCAAGTTGCTCAAGGTGGACCAAACGCTCCTCCAATGGTGAAGTGTCTGGTAAGAGTTCTACAACAAGCTTCAAAGAAGGAATCTTGCATTCAACTGGCAATAACGACTCCACTCCATGTACAAGTTGATATGGAGAAAACCCCGTGGCAGTCTTGACATCGGTTCTATACACCCACAAAGCATGATATAACATGATGTGCCAATTCTTCTTGCTTTGTGCGATGGTTCGTTGGAGAATGGATTTGAGTGACTTGTTCACTACTTCTACCTATCCATTTGCTTGAGGGTAGTAAGAGGAGGAATGCTCTTGCTTGTACCCTAACTTTGATTCCAATTCTTCCATCATACGATTCTGAAAGTGCGAGCCATGGTCAGTGACAAGCTCTCTCGGAATCCTAAATCGAGTAATAATCTGGTTGAATACGAAGTGTGCAGCTATCTCATCGTCAGATTTAATTGTAGGCATAGCCTCAGCCCATTTCGTGAAGTAATCAACATCCACTATGATATGATGATGCCCCCCAACTGAAGTTGGGTTGCAATTGTAAATTTGAGCATATAGATCTGTAGACAAATACACAACTCACAAAGAAGATCTCACAATTTACTCAGCAATTGAATAATGAAACAGTGCAAAAGGCTTGCAGCTGTGAATGCTTTCATTAATAAAAAAAGTAATCCAGATGATAATTACAATGAAGTAAAATGGCTTTAATAGCCACAAGTAATTTGAATCCACATGAGGAAGTTCAAATTGATTAGACTCTACTTGACTGTAGGTAACCAAGACCTTGTCTAAATCACTATTGGAGGACCTAGTAGTTAACTGTCCTTGTCTAAACCATAACCGGAGTTCATCGGAGCTCTAAAACACAACTCAAGTGTTACATTTAGTGTTGACTAATGGTTAACTGACTGTGGTAGGTGAGAAATGCGCCCCACATGTGTGCAGTTAAGTAAACCTAGTGCTAACTGAATGTAGAGGACTAGAACTGAATGTAACTGACTCCTAACTTAGCTTGACTAGTCATTAATTGAAGTGAACTGACCTTGGTTGGTTTCAGCACTCCCAGTGGCTTCCTAAATTGTAGGGATTGATCTAGGAGACTCCTAAACTTATGCAATCAAGTGCAATAAGTGGCAGTGAGTCTCAATTAGTCTTCCCCACACTTTAGTAACTGAAACATGTGCCCCAATTAGGTCAAGTTTACCCAATGGTGTTAATGACTATAAATAGACTGGATGGACTCTCGATTTAGACATATGACCAAATTTGGACAAGGGAGGATTAATAATCCTAACATCCCCCCTGAATGCTAACTTGGACAATCTGTGGGCCCTGGTAACTAATACCATAGGTCACCCATTATATCAAGTAAAATAAAGTAACTGCTTAATACAAGGAGCTAGGGAAAAAACCACATGGGAAAAAATCCCTCCTTCTAGCTAAGCAGGTAGAATCAGGTCTCAAGTTTGAAAAACTTGAAAATATGTTGCTGCAATCTTCATCTCTGTGAGGTAGTGAAGCAACATGCATGGTGTGCTGTGCACAGGTATTATGGGGCCTAGCATGTAGACTTCTCCTTTTTCTCCAAAAATGATGATGGGAGGAAGGAGGAATGTAACTTTTGTCTCTTGCTGAATGAAGAGGTGTATGATCATATCCATTCTTCTAAATGCAGTAAGACTGAGCCCTTGCCATATTGCATCTTCTAGGAAGTCTATTGCATCTTTCCGAAGGAGGTAAAATATAATGGCATAGCGCAAGAGTCTTTCCTTTCTGAGTGTCAGTTGAGTTTCCAGTCATCTTCCTAGCTTCCAGTTTGGAAGTAGGGACTGAATCTAGATTTGAGTCACCCTAAATCTTAATGTCATAAACTGATATATATGGATCTGCAATACTAGTAGAAGCTGTAAAAGAAGTAGATGCAATGGTTTTACCTTCCCTTGCAGGTGGCTGCTAAGAGTGCACTGGTTCTGAAGGAGGCATGAAATGTGAGAACTCATATGCTTTTGAAACATGATTCACAATACCCTTTGCTATGATGCTCCCAGTAGAGATATCTATGATCTCCATTGAGTTAGGACCAAATATCACTCGCTTTGGAGATCTAGTATGGGTCATCTGATAGACAGATAACAGGTTTGAAGCCAGGGAGGGAACAAACAGCACATCTTTGAACCTTCCATGTTCAAGTTGGATAGAGTCCTTCCCTTTGGTTTGGACTTTACTGTTATTTCCCATCTGAATACTAGGACCATCAAAGGACTAAAAAGAAGAGAATGATTCTTTGGATGCAGCCATATGGTTGGAAGCTCCAGAATCAATGAGGAAGGCAGGTGTTGATGTGCAGCAATCCTTCAGTGCATGTCCTTTCGTTTGGTATTCTTCTTCTTCTTCTTCAGAGTATTCCTTCCTTGCGCTAGCAAGTATAGAAATGTTGTGCTTTTTCAAAAGAAGACCCATTTCATCAAGTTGTCTTCTCATACAGGAGCTTTCTGAATGGAATCCCCTTCCACAGTAAGGGCAGAGGACCTTGCCTTTGCCATTCTTCTTGCTTCTCTTCGAACCTAAAGGTTCTTTTGACTGCTCAGACTCATCTCTTTGCTTCCCTTTGTCATTTGCTACCTTATCTCCTCTTGCAACAAGATCTATATATTTGGGAGATCGAATGATCCCCATTTGGATCAATTTATCATTCTCAGAAATAAGAGATTGGATGAAAGCATTAAGAGTGGGCATCTTCCAATTTGGAGTAGTGAGCCTTACTATTTGGAAGGTGGATACAAAGACTGAGTAGTCTGAATTGAGCTTTGTGAGAATAGAAAGGATGAGCTGATCTTCATCCTTCTTCACTTTGCATTGCTTCAACTGATATATCAGGTTCTTGAACTTTGAGAAGAATTCATTTAGAGATTCGAAATTTGATGGATTGAGAGTAATCAGATCATTTTCTAGCTGATGGATCCTCATCTCGTCATGCTTATCAAATAAGGAAGCAAGCTTGTCCTAAACCTCCTTGGGAGTGTCCAAGTCATTGATGTGAAATCAAATATCTCTAGAGACTAAGGAGAGCATGAGTCCAATGGCTTCATCAAGCCTGTTCATGTACTTAGCTTTGTCTTTATCTGATTCTGGCTCTTCCTCTATTTATTCTATGAGTCTGAAGAGATGCTTGGTGCGGAGCAGTACTTTCATGTCATCCTTCCACTGGTGATAGTTGAAGGGAGTGAGAAGCTCCATTGGATGAGCCATTTTGAATGTAATAAGAAAGACTGAGTTGCTGTAGCGAATGCTGTAAGAAAAGCTGATAACCTGTCACACAATCAAACATACAAAATGATCCGGTTGGAGATCTGAGGAGGAGAGGATTTTTGTCCACCGAGGCTCTGATACCATGTAAATTTGAGCATATAGATATGTAGACAAATACACAACTCACAAAGAAGATCTCACAATTTACTCAGCAATTAAAGAATGAAACAGTGCAAAAGGCTTGTAGCTGTGAATGCTTTCATTAATCAAAAAAGTAATCCAGATGATAATTACAATGAAGCAAAATTGCTTTGATAGCCACAAGCAATTTGAATCCACATGAGGAAGTTCGAATTGATTATACTCTACTTGACTATAGGTAACCAAGACCTTGTATAAATCACTATCGGAGGACCCAGTAGTTAACTGTCCTTGTCTAAACCATAACCGGAGTTCATCGGAGCTCTAAAACACAACTCAAGTGTTACATTTAGTGTTCACTAATGGTTAACTGACTGTGGTAGGTGAGAAATGCGCCCCACATGTGTGTAGTCAAGTAAACCTAGTGCTAACTGAATGTAGAGGACTAGAACTGAATGTAACTAACTCCTAACTTAGCTTGACTAGTCATTAACTGAAGCGAACTGACCTTGGTTGGTTTCGGCACGCCCAGTGGCTTCCTAAATTGTAGGGATTGATCTAGGAGACTCCTAAACTTATGCAATCAAATGCAATAAGTGGCAGTGAGCCTCAATTAGTGTTCCCCACACTTTAGTAACTGAAACATGTGCCCCAATTAGGTCAAGTTTACCCAATGGTGTTAATGACTATAAATAGACTGGATGGACTCCCGATTTAGACATGACTCCCGATTTAGACATATGACCAAATTTGGACAAGGGAGGATTAATAATCCTAACAACAATCCATAAAATCAATCCCCCACTTAGTGAAGGGACCGACGGTGACAATGGGATGTAACGGGGTAGGTTTTTAGCGCATATTACGTGCAAACACCTGGCATGGGTGGCACCTCTTGACCGCATCTACACAATCCTTAAAGATCGATGGCCAGAAATAACCTGCTCTTAATATTTTTTGGGCTATAGACAGCCCAAAAAAATGACCACCACATGCCCTTCCGTGGCAATCATTTAGCACTACCTCAGCCTCTTCATGAGTTAAACAACATCATAAAATGGAATCTACCCCATGGCGGTACAAAGTGTTATCCACTATGAGGTAATTCTTAGAAACATGACATAATCGTCATTGTTCATCCTGTGAGAGGTGAGTAGGGACCTTCAATGTTTGTAAATATATAATGATATCCCCATACCATGGGTCTAAAGTTGAGATTAAGAAGATGTGTTCATCGATAAACGTATCTTCACAAACCAACTTCTCAGCCTCGCTTCGGAAATCCAATATAAGCTCTGCAAAAATTAACGGCTTCTTCGATTTTGCCGAAACAAACTCGAGATCAAATTCTTGCAGGATGACAATCCATTTATTATATTCCCCCCCAATCATCCTTTGAGTGAGGATGAATTGAAATGGATTGACATGGGCTACAACCAATGTTTGGCGAAGGAGAATATAATGTATCAACCGTTGAACCGCATGTACGATAGCTAAAGCAAGCTTCTAAACATGAGAATAATGAATCTCTGCATCAATAAGGTTCCGGCTTAGATAGTATATGACATGCTCTTGGAGCTCCTCATCCTCTTGAACCAAAACCATACCAATCGTCTCCATGGACGCCACATAAAGTAGAAAATCATGGCTATAGTCCGGGGGACTAATCACCGGGGCCGATGCTAGGGCTTGCTTGAGTGCATCAAAGGACTCCTGGGCTTGCTCATCCCAACAAAAGGTGGTTTCCATCTTCAAAAGATGCATGAAGCCTCTAGTCAAATTGGAAAAATTGACAACAAATATTCGTAAGAAGTTTGCCATGCCTTGCAAACATTGAAGATGACAAATATTTTTTGGGGGAGACAATTGAAGTATTGCCTCTAGCTTTAAAGGGTCAACTCTTATACCCTCTTTAGAAACGATGAATCCTAACAAGCAACCTAAATTCACACAAAAGATGCACTTGTGAGGATTTAACCTGACCAAATAATGGCGGCATCTTTTGAATACCAATCTCAAATGATAGGAATGATGCATTCTCATATGAGAATGAGCAACAAGGTCATCCAAAAATACTTTGATAATCGATTTGAGATCGTGGAAGATCAAGGTCATGACCCACTAAAATGTAGCTCTGGCGTTCTTAAGGCCAAAAGGCATTTTTTGATATGCAAAAGTTCCCCAAGGAAAAATAAATGCAGTATTATGTTGGTCCTCAAGTTTAATTTGTATCTGATTATATCCGGAAAATCCGTCCATGAAGGAAAAAACCTCACTACCCGCACACTCATCCAAAATCTGATCAATAAACGGTGTGGGGAAATTGTCCTTACGACATGCACGATTCAAATCACAGAAATCAGTACATATGCGGATCACTCCCTGCTTCTTATCCATCGAAATAGGGTTTGAAACCTACTCCGTCAAGGGAACATGATAGATAAAACCGACTTTCAACAGTTTCTCTATCTCTGCCTTAATCGCGTGTGCTTTCCTAGGATTCACTGAACACAAGCGTTGTCGAACAAGCTTAGCGTTGGGATAAGTCTTAATCTCATGTTTGACAATACGAGGGTTGATACCTAGCATTTCATTGTAAGACCAAGAAAATATATCATGAAATTATTTAAACAGCTCGGTGTATTCTTGAATCTCAGCATGGAAACATTTTTCCCCAATATATACATCCTCTATCCTGCCAGGATCGCGAGAGATATTGATAGGAATCATTGAAGATATGTTTGCCATGTTTCCATCAGCCATCGGACCAGGAGAGCTTAATGGAACCATAGGACTACCAACTCTCTCACTAAGAACCACTCTAAAGTCCTCATGCTCCAAGCGGTCAAGCTCGGGAAGAAAGTAAGATCTATGATGGAGTTCCTCCCATGGTGGCTCAACTCCCAACATGGCCTCAATAATTGCTTCATCTGAAGGGAACACACTATCAAGGCAGTCATGTGCATGAGAAGACTGCAATGCCCATGTTGGCAGCACATAAGGGTCCTCCTCCTCCATCTACGAAGAGGAAATACTAGGCTTCGCAACACTCTCAAGCTTAGCTTGATAAGCTACCATAGTTGCAGGCAATGACACGCCCATCATGATGTGCTCACTCGGAGTACTCGATGTAGGAAGAATCCAAGGATCTTCCATATGATTCGTGCGAAAAGACACAGATCTCATAGATGTCGAAGCCTCACCGAAACTAAATCCTATCATAAGGATCGGTGCAGGACAACTAAAGCTTCCCATGAGGGATGGGTACATGCCGACACCCACACTCCTAGTTGCTGGCTGAGAGTGCTCAACGATCAGGATCGAAGCTCCCGAAGATGCAGTAACTGATGGATTCTTGAATGACATTTGATCAATCATGACTATCTTCTCGTTAAATGGAAAGCATACAACATGAAATAGAGAAGAAGCTATGGCTTGCATACTATACATCCAATTCGTACCCAGCAAGAGATTGTATTCAAGGGGCGCATCAACCACCTCAACCTCTATCGCAACAGTCTTCCCTCCCAAATGGACCTTAAGGGAAGGAAGGATCCCGTGCGGCCTAAACAATCTCCCATCGAACGCAGTTAACATGGTCACTGATTTAGACAACTCAGGGGAACCTAAACCCTTCCAACACAATAAAGACATCATAGAAGCAATAGTGCCTTCATCAATCACAGTGTGCTTGACGGTCATGTTAAGACATCCACATGTGTTATAGAAAGTATGTCAAATAATGCTCGTGCAACCTATAGATTCCCACACTTAGCATGCATAGTTACAAGGGAATTCCCCACAGAAACATATGACTCAAGACCAATTTGAATTATATAATCATGGATCCACTTTCCTTGTTCTAAAGATCCTAAATACCCACAAGATGACAACACATTCACAATAGTAACAGAGTCAAGTTTCAGGTCTACAACATGCATTCTGTGAAATAGGGATAAGGCCTTCTCTCCATATCCATTCTAAGAATACCCTGCAATCATGGCAGTCCACGAAATCAGATTTCTCTAAGGCATTTTTTCAAATACTCTTATTGCACTTTCTATATTCCCACATTTGGCATACATGTCTATGAGAGTAGTTCCAACAGAAACATTAGACTCAAACCTAGTTACAATTATATAACTATGAATCTGATTAGCTTGTTGCAAGTAAGTTAAATGGGAAAATGCAGGAAGCACACTCACAATGGTAATTGAATTGGGATTTATGTCTGAAAAAAGCATTTGATTGAAGAGCATCAAGGCCTCACTAACACGCCCATTCTGGGCAAATCCTTCTATCATTGCAGTCCATGAAACCACATCCCTCTGAGACATTTGTCAAACATCTGGTGCACATTCTCTAAACTCCCATATTTCACATACATGTCTATGAGTATATCCCCCCTATAAACATCCCATTCAAATCCATTTCCAAAAATTCGATCATGGATCTCCTTGCTCGCTTCCAAATCTAATAAGGCCGCACACACCCTGATTACAAAGAGAAAGGTGAACTTGTCTGGCTCAAACCTTTATTCTTGCATTTCATAATAAAGTTCAAGTGTTTCCTGCCATAGTCTTTTACTCTTATAATCCCTTATAACTGCATTCCATAAATAAACATTCTGTTTACGCATTCTGTCAAACATATTTTGTGCATTCTCCTAGCCATCCCAAGTACCATATAAAGTTACAAGTTTGACAACCAAAGCTATGTTTTGTGCAAGTCCACTCATCAGTATCCAGGCCTGGATTTGTTGTATCTCATTACACACCTATAAAAGAGAAGAGAAGCCTTTGAAGCTGAGTGAGTAACCTCCACATACTGTGTTGATTTCCTTGTTTTGCGATTCCCAGTCTAGATTCCGATTAGTTTGTTCTTCAATAACATCAATAGTAGTGAATATAGAATTACAGATATCCATACAAAAGGGGATGTGATAATACTTGTGGATTCTTATTATTCTGTGAGAAATGCAGCTATGAATATGAGCCAATTCCATGGTTCCCGACGCCGAAAATATTATCAAGTTTCTTGGTATCAAAAATAAAATAAGCCATGAATGATTTGGTTCAACTTAAAGAAGCAAGTCTCATGTAATGCAATAATGCCTTCAATAGTAAAGGAGGAGTGGTTGGAGAAATGTACTCTCCTGCTATGCAGAGAATACAATAGAGTAAGCGTGTAATCTTCCATGTGCCAACCTATCACCGGGACAAACAATCAACCGCGTAAAATGTCAGATTGTGGTACAAGTTGATAAATACGCGTCATTATGTTATTCGGTTGAGGGATGATGATATTGGGAATAGTGCGGAGAAACATGACCCGGTAGAAAGAACGTCTTCGACGTAAATATATTATAAAATTCAATTCAACTCATGGTAATCCATTGATCATTAATCCCATAAGTATTAGAGTGAATTTGTCACAACCCAAAAATACACAAAATAAAAATTTTATATGTATCTATAATCTTAGTTGCAATTCTTTTAAAGACTTAATTTGTTAAGTTTAACATTCTAAAAATTCCTCGTTGCTTGTTGGTAGAACTTGTCGTCAATATTGGGATCAATGATCGACTACGATCAACATCTTGAATATACCTACGTCTTCCTAGCAGGGTGATTAGCGTTGACATCAGGTTTTGACCTTAGTTCTAAGCTTCATTTCTGAATTATGTACTATGTTTCTAGTTTAAAAGTGTAAGGTTTAAGCTAAGGTTTAAGTTTTAAAAAGTTTTAACCAACTTTAAACAAGGTCTATGCTACTCTTGAATTGATAATATTTATTGTTTTCAAAAATATAACCATCCATACTGTGGTAACTTTTCAAGGGTATTACATGGTTTGATTTGTTAAAAGGAAAGGTTTAAGATTGGCAGTTTGCAAGGTTTAAAGAAGGTTTTTATGGCAGCATTAGCTATGCAAACCCGTGGCTTACAAGTTGATAATGAAACCAGGGTAACTTTAATGTTATGGCAGTGTCTTAACTACTCTCATGGGCTTTGTAAAAGGAAACATGATATGTACCCACCATCTATAATCTACCTTGGCTCCACAGCGTTGGATGCAATTTTATGGGGTTTGCAAAAAGATTGGAAAGTGCATCTCATCTATGCCACCGTGAAATCAATTATTTGGTGGTTGTGTTGGTTAATTATTAGTTAGTGTTTTGCATAGCTCCTCGTCGAGGGCTATTATTTGATGAGGTTTGAGAGCTCTTCTTGGTGTGGATACCAATTTGCTTCTTTGGTTAAGAAGCATGCACTGTTCCTTTGAGCTCTGCAATGTGCAGTTTGTGGTTTTGTTTTGAAGTGTATGAGTGAGGGTTGGACTCGAGCTCTATAACTACCAATTCTATACATTCTTAAGGCCATATTTGTTTCTCTATGTGGAAGGATTACTAGTTGTTCCTACATTCGGTTGTTTGTGAAGAAGCTTTCTATAGCAAAGATGAACCCATGATTTTGTTAAGATAATTCACATTACTATCTGCAGTTTTCTTCCTTTCCTTTGGAACAAGGTTTATGTAGATTAAAATCTATTGTCAATATTTTACACCGGGTAATTTAATAGTGGAAATGTTGAGGAGGAGTAACCCTCGGTGCTTTCAAATAGTTAGAAAGGTCATGATTCTAGGTTTATCATCATTTACACTATATATTTTTTTCATAGCTTGATGAAATCTAATCTATGCCTTGTATGTGACAAGTGAAGAGGAGGTAAAGGCTAGGTAAATTCATTCATTTTTACTACACAGTTGCATTTTAAAATGCATGGCGAGAGGATAACCCGGACTTTCGTTGCAGTTTTGGATCTTTGACTTAGCTTCAAAAATATGGCCTTCCTTTAGGCATATATTGCAATGTAAAAATGTAAGTGTTTACTTTCGTTGCCTAGGGTTTCAGGTTTAATTTCCTTCAACCTTTTAGTTTACAAATTTTTGACTTTGAATGCCTCTGTTTTGTAGTGTTTAAGTGTGGTTTGTTGGTTGCACAAACTAGCAGTTTCCATGACTTAAGTTTGGGTCTAGATTATAAAAATTTGGTTGTGGTTATGGGGTCGTGGAAGAGTAAAGGGGTTGTGCTTCCTCTTTTGCATTCATTACTCTGCTCCGAGGTAAATTGTTAATCTAGACTTTCATATTTAAGCATTGTTTTTACCCTGTCTCTAAATCCAATCCTAACTCTAAATCCTTCATGTGCATGGATACACGCTGGCATGGGATTATCTACAGTAGTGAGAAATTTACTATATAATAAGGTATGCATAGCCAAAATTTAACCGTTGGTTGGAAGAGATCTGTTGTTTCACCATGGTTTGGGTTTTGGAAAAAGAGGGCTTCTCGACCTCTGTTTTCTTAAGATAAGTTTACATGTTTTTTTTAGAAGATAGATCTAGTTTTTGGTTGTGACTTTGATGTCAGTTGTGTTTAGGGATTTGTATAACTTGTTAATCCAATGAATTGGATTCTTGATGTAATTTATCATTGCATATGAAGTGGATTTAACCTCTCGGTTCAGTTTTATGGTTTTATGGACTGTTCAGTTTGTTAATAAACTAGGTTTTAAAAACGTTTCCCTAATGGCATGATCATGATTCACAGTTACACTTATAATATTTTCTTATTATGAATCCTATCGGCTCTATTTGCTACCTCTGTTTGATGTTTAAAAAAAATGTATAATACCTTATCGATTATTCATCCCATTTGAGTTATAGTAGATTGCATAGGGTTTTCTAGAATGATATTGAATTTTTGTATGAAAATATACTTGCTATTTCTACTACCTCTGTGCACAAGTAAATCTAAAATAGGAACAAAGATTTATAATTTAGTTGATCTATAATTTCTATATATAAACTGTATTAAGAAAAACTAGCATGATAATGATCATTTCATAAATGTAACTAGAAATCTAACAATACAGGATTAATAAGATAGAATCTGTCACCACTGATGCGAAAACAAAACTGAAGTTGTCGTTTCTCCCAACCAAACTCCAAGAGCAGCCAGATAACTTGCTCTAGAACCCCCGAGCATGTTTGTTGAACCATTAGGAAAAAATATTGATCAATCCTCACTCTCTCTGTGCATAAGCTAGATCATTTTCCCTCCATTACAAGCTTCTTGCTTATTCGATGGGATCAATACCTATAGTATTTTTCCCAGGACTTTGGTCATTTATGAGCCACCTGCTCATTATTGCTCCACAATGAGTCTCGACCTGATTTTAGGGAAGATTCCTCCCGCATCACTTAAGCTTTCATTCAATAATTTTTTCCATTTGTCATTCCTCCTTGTTGGTCAACAAACACTCTTTAACGACTACTTCAGTTTTAATCTCTCTCAGTTTTTAATTATTAAATATTAATAATTCTATTACATTTATTTTGACCTTACTTGGTCAACATATCAAAAATAATAATTTAAAGTCTTTAACAATTAATAAATGTTTGGCGTGTTACAGAATAAATAAATAAATAAATTTAATTTTTATTTAGTTAGTTTTAGAAATTTTAAATATTTTAAAATGAAAGAAAATGAATTTTGTTTCATTAATTCACTTTATATAATTTCTTAATAAAGTGTAATTACTCTTTATTTCATATTTATATTGATAATAATGTTTAACTTTGTTCATCTTATTTAAACTTTTTAAAATATGAATGAAATATACTTTCATTTTCCTTTTTATTTCATATTGGCATAACCTAAAGATTTGATGATTTTGAATGGAAACTTTTGTTTTTTTTGCAAGAGTTTGAGAAAATAGTGTAGAAATTTTAAAAAATACTGGTTACAATTGTCCAACTCTAAAATTTTCTGCCGTCAAAAGCACCCTAAAGAAAGTTAGATTCCCGTGAAAAGCTCCTATCGAGGCCAAATTGTCAAATATTTAGATAACTCCATTTCATATTTATATTAATATTCATAATAGTTTTACTAAGTCTCCTTTATCCATATAAATTCAATGCTTCCATGATATGATCAAAAGTTCATATTTATATTCACATCCATAGCAATTTAGTGGAACAGTAAATGTTTGATAGCACCATGAATATTTGGTGTTGAAGCCATGATCAAGATTAATGGAACCATGAACAAGTGTTGGTGGAACCATGAACAATATCATTGAACCATGAAAAAGGTTGTTTGAAGCATGTGACTTTAGTGTAATTGTGAACAATTGATTATATAGTTCCATACTAATATAGCTATTTTGCAGGATGGGTTTAAAATAGAAAAACTAACCTCAATTCAAAAGCTAGAATTTATCTAAGTAGGGAGATTGCTTTTCATAGTCCCAAATTGCAAGATGAGAGTGTATGAGAGTTTGCATTATTACTCAATGGCATGACCTTCACATGAAAGAGACACACACAATAACACAAAACACATCAGAGATATACACACATTGAGACAATATAATATTATGAGTAACTTGTGCAATTATTCCTTTTTAACGAAAACCAAGAATATTATATTAAAATGGGTTTCCGCTAAAAAAGATATAAAATGAGGGACAAGAGCTCAGTTTGCCTAATTTCAAAATTGCCCATATCTCTAGAACATCCATCTTATCCTATTTTTACTTTTGATTTCTGCTAGCCTAATATAAATTCTTATAAAAACATTTACAACACATACTTGAATGAAGACATGGTAATTCAAAAATCTCAATCGTTTAGTTCCATAGTCCTTTCCTACTAATGCATAGATGTATAATGGTTTGTGTTGTTTTGGGTGTGTTGGTGATGATGAACCCGATTGTTTACTAAACCATGAGTAATGTTGTTGGAATTATGAACAAACTTGGTGGAACCAAGAACATTTGATGGGGACCTAAACATTTGGTCACGATGGAACCGTCGACATCATTCATGGTTTCGTAAATGTTGTTTGTTTGTGTTATAATGTTGTGAATGATTTAGTTTGTATTACAATGTTGTGAATGATTAGTTTTGCATTCTTGGATCGTATTTATGCACTTACTACATCTACAACATTGTGGCAACAATTCCCCTTTAATTAGTTTTCTAGAGTGCATTAACATTGGGTAAATCATTGGCTACAATAGTTTCTATAAGGTGTCCACTAGCTATTCCTTGTTCTGTCCAAATCTTGACACATTTTTCTCATCCTCAAGACCATAGGTATATATGTCACCTACAAACATATATTTATAATATTTGACAATTGTTTTAGGAAGAATAAAGTGTTGTGATTACATAAAAAGGATGTCATTCAAATGACAATGTTTCAAAGATAAAGTGTTGAGCATGCATGTGCAACACAATAAAATTGTTTCACGATTACAATGACAAAATTAAGTATGCATCAGATGGAAGTGTTGAAAGACTAAAGGCAAGTTTAATTTCCAAAGGATTTTCTCAAGTTGAAGAAATTAACTAGAACTCTTAGAACTCATGGTTCCATAAATAGAACTCATGGTTCCATAAATAGAACTTATAGTTCCACCAACAATGCTCACGATTCCATAAATAGAGCTCATGGTTCCACCAACAAGGCTCGTGGTTCCATTAACTTTGTTTGAGATTCAACCATGGAATGCCCAAGATTCTACAACCAGATATGTTCATTGTTTTATCAACACTGACTTTGTTCAAGGTTGCATATCATTAGAAGAATCGACGCATGGAACCATGAACATTATTGATGGAACCATGAAAAATGTTGGTGGAACCATGAGCACTACTGGTGGAACCAAGAGCTCAGTTTATGGAACCATGAGCCTTGTTGGTGGAACCACGAGCATTGTTAGTGGAACCATGAGCACTTTTAGTGGAACCATGAGCATTGTTGGTGGAAGTGTGAGCTCTAGCTATGGGAACATGAGCATTGTTGGTGGAACCATAAGCATTACTAGTGGAACCCTGAGAATTGTTGGCAGAATCATGAGCACTATTAGTGGAGCCATGAGCATTGTTGGTGGAACCATGAACATATTTGGTGTAATCTTGCATATTTGTTAGTTGAGTCTCCAACCAAGTTAATGGATCTGTGAACATTATTGGTGGAGCCATGAGTGTTGGTGGTGGAACCATCAGCAATGGTCACCAAGTGGTGGAATAATAATATTTTTTTACTTACTTACCAAGTGGTGGAACCATGAGCACTATTGGTGGAACCAAGAGCTCAATTTATGGAAACATGAGCATTATTAGTGGAACCATGAGCATTGTTAGTGGAGCCATGAGCACTATTAGTGGAACCATGAGCATTGTTGGTGGAACCATGAACTCTAGCTATGGAACCATGAGCATTGTTGGTGGAACCATGAACATTATTAGTGGAACCATGATCATTGTTGGTGGAACCATGAGTACTATTAGTGGAACCATGAGCATTGTTGGTGGAACTGTGAACATATTTGGTGTAATCTTGTATACTTGTTGGTTGAGTCTCTAACCATGTTAATGGATCCATGAACATTGTTTGTAATGTCCCTTCCAAGTGACCTACTTATGTTGTGTGTCATAACCCCTAATAATTCTATCCTAGAAGGGGTTAACTGTAAAAAGAATAATAATTTGCAACTCATTAGATTAGGAGTGCAAGTTTTTTATTTAAATTATTTCTCATGATGGTTTAATTAAATTTTGTGCTAAGTAAATGTCCTAGGTGACAAGTAGGGCACATAAGGTTAGGTGGACTATGTGGTTGTCAACTAGAAAAGGAAACCTGGAGCAAATCAAGAAAGTACCAAAAATCCAAGAAATAAAGATAGAAGCATGCCAAAAGCAGTCAGAAGAGAAAAGCAAGGATAAAGAAGGCAAGCACAGAAAAGTTGTCAGGGTAAAAAGCAGGTAACTCTTGGAGGGCATAATTTCTAAAAGGAGAAAGGAAAGTCAACCCAAAAGAAAGAGGGCGTAGTTTCTAAAAGAGATAAAGTCAAGTCAGTCTAAAAGTAGTAGGGTACAGTTTCCAAAAGGGAAAAAGGCATGTCAGGGAAAAAGTAAGAAAGCAAGCAAGTTTCTTCATTCACCCATGAGGGCGCATTGGTCAAGGAGGCTTGAGCATGAAGCCAACTTATTTATAAAGGAATGAGAGCGCACCCCCCTTCCAATTTTTGGTCATTGTAATTTTGTATTGAGAGCTTTGCTACTTGGTGGTTGAGAGATATGCTTCAACTGAGCTTTGGGTGATGTGACCCTCAGCATTTCTACTCCATCCTTGTGGTCATCAAGTGGTGGAAGAATACTATGTTTTTACTTACTTACAAAGTGGTGGAACCAAGAGAACTATTGGTGGAACTAAGAGCTCAATTTAAGGAACCATGAGGATTATCCATGGAACCATGAGCATTTTGAGTGGATCCATGAGCACTATTAGTGGAATCATGAGCATTGTTGGTGGAACCATGACCTCTAGCTATGGAACCATGAGCATTGTTGGTGGAAACAGGAGCCCTAGTTATGGAACCGTGAGAATTTCTAGTGGAACCATGAACATTATTACTTGAGCCATGAGCATTGTTGATGGAACCATGAGCACTATTAATGGAATCATGAGCATTGTTCATGGAACAATGAACATATTTGGTGTAATATTGCATATATGTTGGTTGAGTCTCCAACAAAGTTAATGGATCCATTAACATTGTTGGTGGAATCATGAGCATTGGTGGTGGATCCGTGAGCAATGGTCACCAAGTGGTGGAACCACGCACATTTATAGAACCATGAGCATTATTGGTGGAACCATGCACATTTATGGAACCATGAGCATGATTGGTGGAGCCATGCCAATTATTAGTGGAACCATGCACATTTATGGAACCATGCACATTTATGGATCCATGAGCATTATTGGTGGAAATAAGAGAATTATTGGTGGGACGATGTGCATTTATGGAACCATGAGCATTACTGGTGGAACCATGAGCATTATTGGTGGAACCATGTGCATTTATGGAACCATGATCATTAGGAACCATGACATTTATAGAACCATGAGCATTATTGGTGATAACATTAACATTATGGAAGCACGAGCATTATTGGTGGAACCATGAGCATTATGGAACCATTCACATTTATGGAACCATGCACATTTATGGAAACATGAGCGTTATTGATGGAACCATGCACATTTATGGAGTCGTGAGCACTTTTGGTGGAACATTGAGCACTCTTGGTGGTACCAACAGATTTGTTTATCAAACCATGAGCATTGTTGGTAGAACCTCTAACTCCTAAAGGACCCACATTAACTCTGTATAAACTCATATTAACTCTATATAAACTCTAAAGCCTTTTCTAACATAATAAAGGAAGAATGCAGTTTTTCACATAATAAAGGGAGGATGTTGGGAGCTTTTAAATTAACTTATATAATAACAATCACATTTAATTTTAGGTAGTGAATTTGGTGAAATAATTCTTCCTTTAAATAAAAAATAACATTTAGAATTTTTTTTTAATCAAATATTTATATTAACTGAAATTTTGTAATTTATAAATTAACCTTAAAATAAATAACATCAATGACTAACTTTAAATGTTGTTAAAAAATAAATCAATATCAATAATTAAAAGTAAAAATGATTGATTCAATAATTATAAGTAAAAATGATTGATTCATATCTTTATTAATTATTGCTTTTAGTATGTGTTTGGTCTCAAAAATACCACATTTTATCCATCTTTAGTATACCATTTGTCACATTTATCCCTATTTTATCCTTCCATAAAACCATTAATTTCCACCACTTTAATAATACATATGTGTTTATATTACCATTTTCCAATTTATTTGTTTTGAGTATTTTTAAGAAAATTCTTGATTGAATATTAGAAATTAATATATTTTTCATATATATCTCAAATATTTGTGTGAGCTTTGTAATGTAGGGGTATTTGAAGCTTTCAACCAAGGAGTATTCAAAAGCTTCCCGAATGTTTTCTCCGTCTTTTCAAGATTTAAAGGAGATAATCCAAGCTAATTTCAAGGAGAGGATCATGGAAATGTGGAGAAAATATCTCATCCAATATTTGTTGGAGAATTTGAAGGGATATGTTGATAGAAAAGTGGATATGTTGGAGGATTTGAAGGGATAAGTTGAGAGAAAAGTGGATTGTAATTATGAGTTGTTTATCTTGAATTCATGTATAAATAAGAGGGCTCTCTCCTCATTTTGGGTAGAGGCCTCTCTAGTGGTGTGCAAGTAGAGAAATAGTTTGTCTTTTGAGAGTTAGTCATAGAGTGGATTTTGATTGTTATGTAATGGAGATGATGCTTTAATGCAAATCATTTTGATTTCTTTCTTATGAATTTTTAATATAGATTTTTCATGATTTGTCAATATAGATTTGTGGTGAGCTCACATATATTTATCATTTGTCATTTCTTACATGTGCTTTGTTATAGATTAAGTTTCGCTTGGTTAATTTCTCACTTTCTTTACCAAGTTAAAATCTCTTGTTTTCATAAACTAGATTCAATTTTAGTTGTGTATTTCATCACTGAGCATAGGAATAGGTTAGTGACACTCCGATCCTACATATATGTTGCTTGCTCTTCTAAGTTTACGATCTCTCTGGGTTGACAATTAAATAGTTGGATATGTTATAAATTGGTTGATATTTTTCACCAACAGTATGTTTATTTCATTTACTTTATTGTCTCTAATTGGTAAATGACAAAGCATCTAAATATGCAAAAAATTTAAATGATCAAACATTGAAATATATAAAAAATCGAGTTGTTGATCATTATTTATAGAAACTTTTTATACACTATGTAAAATAGACTGAAAAATGTTTGAGCATTGAAAATCATTTTATTCACATCATTAAAGTGGCTATGGGATTGCCTCTCTCATATTGAAATCTTCACTTGCGTCTCTTTTGGATATTGACACCCAAGGTAACATAGCAACTAATACAACCCTGTTAGAAGCAACAAATATATGAGATCAAAGATATAATCCATAACTATAAAAGTTTTGCATTTTCCAAATTAAATATACTTTAACATACAACTACACATTGAACTTAGAAGCGAAACCCCTAGTTTAAATTTCTCCTAAAAGTAATATAGCATTGACAAATTGAAAAAATATACGAGCTATTGTAAATTAAAATAACTTGTTAGAAAAATTAAATGATTTGAACTTTACAACTTAATACACAATTCAACATATCTCATAAGTTCAAATATGGAATCAATGGTCTTGTAGGCATGTTTGAGTCCACCTCTTTCACTAGATCATTTCCTTGATGTAACAATATACACCATTTAATAACCTTTAGAGATGTTTTGATTCTAGAACACATTACATAAACAACAACTATTTCTATAACTTGCATGTGCTTACAATTTTTCTAATATAAAATACTTGTGTTATCCTAAACAATATCATTAGAAAATAATCGAAGCCAACAATATAAAACATCAAGTGGTCTCATGTGAGATGTGGACTTCTAGACTATAAGAACAACGATAAAATACTATTATTGTTACATTCACGCCAACAATATAGATAAAATAATACTAATATAACTTGCAATCTCACGTAAAGTAAATTAAAATATCAAATTGAAATACCTGTATTACACGATACATGATGTTTGACTGGACCTATTGTTTCATGCACATTTCTTTGTTCTTGCATAGAAAACTTTGTTTTCTTGTCCATGCTTTTAGTTTTTGCATGAGCTCATCCAACCCTTTAGAATTGTTGGATATCCTTGGCTGAATGTGACTCACCACTGCATCTTTTCTTTTTTCTAACTGGGCTAAAAAAACTATGTTTCCTCTTTGTATTGAATGTGACTCACCACTGCATTTTTTCTTTTTTCTAACTGGGCTAAAAAAACTATGTTTCCTCTTTGTATTGATATTAGATGGAGATTCAATATTTATAAATATGTTGTTGGTTCTAGGGAAAGGAAATGAAAATTCACATAGAATTCTACCTAAGTATGGAGAAGAGCTAGATGAGAAGAGTAAGGAGTTGTGACAGAGGTAGCAACGAGAAGAGAAAGGAGCTGCCACAGAGGAAATGACAAGAGGGGAAAGGATCCACGACAGAAGAGGAAGTTGTGGCATAAGGAAGGAATGCAACAAGGAAAGGTGCGACATAATAACAGTACTGGAAGGCATGAAAGTGGTATAACAACTGGAAATGATAGTAGGGCATAACAGTGAGAAAGTGACATGCCATAAAGATCATGGGTACGACATCGGATAGAGTCGGTGGAGGTAACAATATGAGATCATAATTGTAAGTCAGACCATTAGTGCCTACTATCGTGTGTTTCTAGAATAGGAAATCTAACATGTTGGCTAAATGTAGGAAGGCGACTGAGAAAGTGACAGGTAAAAGAGTCTGTAATGAGTATAAAGAGTCTGTAATGAGTATGTAAAGAGTCTATAAAAGGAGTAACTCAAGTTGTATGGGGTTATCTCCTCGAATATCACTCTCTATTTTTATATCCATAGTATTTCTACTGTTAGTTTCAGGTTGTTGGCCCGAGTACTATTGTGTGTTAATGGTGCCAAGTGCACAGATTCAAATAATCTACAGCTGAGTGCGCAAAAGTGTAGAAGCAGTTGAGTTGATCCAAGAGGTGTGCAAATTGTTAGTAGATTCAAGTAGAAGAGAGGGTAGAAGAGAAGATTAGAGAGCATGAGAGGAAGGAAGAGTCTGTATAGATAAAGAAGAATATCTAGACAATAATCTGCAACTTAGTGCACAGACAAAAGATGCATATATTTCTCATGCCAAATGAAGAGCACTTTTGTGGTTTTTCTCGGATGGGTTTCCACGTTAGATTCGGTGTATATGTGTGAATGTTGAATGTGTTTGAATCACTGTATAAATTTCATTTTGAATGAATGCTTATATATTTGCTTATGAATGAATAGATGCATATCAGTCGCACTATTATAAGTTGAATATGTTTATGCTGTACTGAGACTGTTGTTATGTTAAGTTGTAAAGGAGACGTTGGGTTGCGGTATAACTATTCATAATATGCATAAGTAATCCACCCCTGGGCTTGGTTGAGCACCTTGGTAAATGACCAAGGTACCAGAAATCCCCCACCCAACTGTAGAAACTTGGTTTTGGTAGTTACCCATAGAAAGATATCTCGGGTGAGACTGGATCTACATTGCAGGTGTCACCGACTGGGATTTTTTCTCTCAGGTCGATATCTTGGGCTTTATTGTGCTAAACAAAAGGGAATGAACCTGGGTTAGGCTCATAAGAGGGGGGAGATAAAATATAACAAATGGTTCCATTGCTGGGACCAAATCATTTTGGTGAGGGACAGGTTGTGGTAGACGATGAAGCCTGAAATCCAAGATTGGGTGGATTTTAAAGCATTAGAATTTGCATGAGAAGAAAGCAAAGGATATTGGTGGAACACAAATGAGTGGTTGGGCCGGTACCTCTATATGGATATCCATGAGATTTTCTTTTCTGAGTTTCCTATTGTGTTGCATGAGTGTCTGTCTAAGTTGGAAACCTGACAAATAAACTTTAAGAAGGAGAACCAAGGGAGTGGAATCCTTAGTTGATTCAACAATTGAAAGCATAAGCAACCCTATGTCGAGGGCTGTATATTTTTGGGTAGACAGTATTTTGTAGGGATACATTACTGAGTTTGTTGTTAACACAATTACCTCCTATAGTGAGGCAGAGTGAATTTTTTTTCAAGGACCCCATGGAAGATATTTGTCGTCTTTAAAGACGTGTATAAAAATGCTTGTATGTGAAAAAGACATCCTACGAATGTGACAAGTTGGAAGTTGTGCACAAAAGGGTGGGTATGCCACATCAAAACTGTGTGAAAAATGACGCAGAATGAGTTGAGATGTTCCTTGGAGATAGTCGAACTGAAATAGAGGTTGGTTGTTTAAGAAGTGGAAGAATATTTTGGTTGGGTAAAAGGAGGAAGAATGTAACAACAAGAGGGAGTTGCAGTGCAACCATAAAAGAAGAAGACTATGATCTTGCATTGTACTTGCAAAAATGGTCTTGCGACGAAGAAGACGAATATTAGTCAATATTCGAAGGAGAAGAAGAATCAGAAGAATCAAATGAAGCTCCGGACATTAGAGGAAATTTGAGGTCTAAAATGGGCCTCTAAAGGAAAATAATAAAATAATAGTTAAAATAATAAAATAATAGTTATTAATTTTGGAGGAGGAATGAAAAAAACTACTTTTTTTGTTCGTATTTTCGACATATCTCCTTGTGGTTTTACTCAAATTCCAAGCGAGAGAGCTCATTGGATGCAAAATTCAATTCCACGTGTACCCACACTGCATACTTTTGACGGACCCCTCTACCCCAAAAATAAGAAATACATAAAAAAATGTGATGATGATGTCATCATCACGTTTTTTCAGGTATTTCTTATTTTTCATCATCACGTTTTTTCAGGTATTTATTATTTTTGGTGTAGCGGGGTCCATCAAAAGTATGCAGTGTGGGTACTTGTTGGATTTCGAATTGAATTCCGCATCCAATGAGTTCTCCTGCTTGGAATTTGAGTAAAAACATAGGGAGATATGTCGAAAATACAAACAAAAAAAGTACNCCATTATGGTTGACTCATTTTATTGAAATTCTATTGGTTCCTGAATTCCAACTCACAAAATTTATTGTTGGCGCGTTTTCTTATAAGGCCCATTTTAGACCCCGAATTTCCTATAATGACCTAGAACACGGATACGACACACCTACAACACCACGCACATCACCAGAGGTAATATTTAGATACTTATATCCAAGTGGATTTGTAAGTACAAGTAGTACTAATGCTGTGAATAAGGGACAAGGGAGTTCGACTAGTCAAAATTTTGTTCTAAAAGTACCAACAATTAATACAATGGCTGGAACCGATATTAAGTTGCCAATCTTCAATGGAAATGGAGTGGAAGACCTAGAGAAACATTAGTTTATATGTGAAGTTGTATAGACTGCGCGACAGATCCAAGATGAGAATATAAAGAAAACACAGATGATCACGACTATGCGACGTCGTGCGCTAGACTGTTACATGAAATTTTCTATAGTGCCAGTAGGAGTTGCCTAGAAAAGGCTCGACCAGATTTGAGTGGGACTGATAGATGAGTTTAGAGAGCCAAAGTCTGAGTCGCACTGTATTATTGAGATCAAAGAAACTAAGCAGCCGCCGATAGAGTCTGTTTGGAACTTTGACCAAAGATTCAAGACATTAATGGCCAAAGTGAGCTTCTAGATGTTGGATGTCCAACACAAGGAATGGTTCATAGCCGCCTTGTTGTCGCACATCCGAATCCCATTCATGCAACATAATATTGTGTTGTAGACAGAGGCGCTTGAGATAGAAATGAAGCTAGAATCCTCATTGATTGGAGAAACCAGTGTAGGAATGATGCAGATTCAGTCACAATTGACCAACCTTATGGTTCAACTCCAGGATATCAAGAAAAACAAAGAAGTACAAGAAGAATTGTGGTGTACAATATGTAGAATAGACGGACACCATAAAGATAATTTTTCGATGCTCATGAATTATGTCGCAGTAGGAGCACCAAACTAGATAAACACCCAAGGGATGCCTTGGTGCAGAAGATGTCAGACTAGAGGCCATAAGTCGGAAGAATGTTTATATTTGCATAATATTTTAAGTGCACTAGCTAGTATGTACTGTAAATTTTGTAAGTCAATAGGACATGATGAGAAGGATTGCAGAGCACTTCAGTAGCTCAGCTGTTGCAAGGAAATATAGTGGATACCTAATTTTTGAAAAATGATGAGCAGATGCAAGGTGAATGAGCAAAGACTCAGTATCATCCTACTCAATATCCACAAGCACAATTTCAATAACCACATTATCCTCAACCGTAGTATCAACACAATCAATATTTGCCACAACAACAATACCCTCAACAAAGGGGAGGTGGAAATTTTCGAGGCAGAGGACAACAACAAGGAGAAGGAGAATTTGGTCGAGGAAGAGGCCAAGTCATTTGTTATAACTATGGGAATCCAGGAAAATTTTTCCGAGATTGCCAATGTCCTGCGAAGACATGTACATATTGTAAAGCATTTGATCACAATGTGGAAAATTGTCAGCAATTGATTGCGGAATGGCAGACTCGGACTATGGAAAATCCCAACCCTGCGCAGAATAAGATTTAAAACCCCAACCAAAACATTCAGATGATTTCTACTAAGCCGAGAGAACCAAATATTGATGTTGTTACAAAAGGAGGTGATGCAACAGGAGCAAACCAAAACACACAGCATGAACAACCGCAGGTAGGAACTGTGGCACAAAATAAATCCCCACTAAATGTTCAGAAGGAGAAGGGAGTCTTCTTGGATGCACGACTAGAGTTTGTTAATACCAATCAATCGTCAACATCTGGACAAGTAAATATGATGCTCGAAATATTTGAACAATTACTCTGGAAGAAACCAATGAAAAATATTAGTAAGCTGAAAGAAATTTTCAAAAGTTGTTTAGCACTAATCCATGATAGAGATGTTGTCACAAAATTGACAACACTCATAGTAGAAAGTACAGAAGATATGCTACCTAAAATGAGAGTTAACCATATCGGGACAAGATTAAAAACTGACTGAGAACTACGAATGACTACGCAGATAGGAGATTATGATATGGAATATATAATTTTAGACCTGAGATCGGATGTCAACATACTAACACGACAGGCATGGGAGAGCATGAATAATCCATGATTGGATTGGTCCCCCATTCAACTAAGGCTGACGAACTAGTCGAAGGTTATACCCATTGGTATACTAACTCAAGTACCTATTGAAGTTGAAGGCCTGAGGACATGCACAGACTTTGAAGTCATAGATATTGTTGATGACACAAATCCCTATCCTACAATTTTTGGAATTGATTGGGTGATAGATAATCAAACCATAATCAATTTTAAGAAAACAATATTGTCATTTGAAGATTCTGAGATAAGGGTGGTCCAACCAATTGATCCGCTTGAAGGATAGAGATATGTCGAGCTAGTAAACAGTGAAGGCCAAGGTAATTACCTAGACCAGTTATACAATATCATGTCTTCAAGAGACAATTATATTGGAAAGCTGAGTTGGAATAGTGTGAGCTCTTGCACATCCGATTCAGGTTATGCATTAAAAAATCCGTAGAACCATCTACAAAGTTTCCAGGAGAAGACGCGCAAGAATTACAGGATCTGTGCGACAGGCAGGAGCTGAAGCGAGTGAGCTGCCTACATATGAAGGTTTACCCAACCTCACGTATTTTCTAACAAGTTTGAAGAAAAAGTTACAGAATCACAATGATTGTTTGCCTTGGACTTTGTGCTGAAAGCTATGTCTGCTAGATGGTGGGGTATGCATAAGCAATCTATATTCGAATGGACGCAATGTAGAATATGATTGGATATTATATTTGGAGAGGAAATCAATTATACAGGTTGCAACTATTCATGATTGACAAATCCTATTGAACATATTGAGTATTGTCGCATGACATGGAAAGAGTATTCGCGACAAGAATGTGTTCATTGATTCATACATACATTAGAGATGGTACCAAGGAATTGGTATACACCAGTGGAGCTATGATGAGGAACACTTGAGTGGGAGGAGTTAGCTACAAGTTTCATGCAGACATTTGAGTTTGCAAGTGAACACTCAACAATTGATGTTGTGTGACAAATAATGAAGGAAAAGATATTTGACGAAATCCCTGTCGCAATAGAAAATTTGCATCAATGCACCACAATAGTCCATCATTGGATGGAATACTATAATGTCACAGGGGAACCAGATGACGATGATACACTCAATGTAAACATACCTCAGTCAGAAGGTATGCAGGTAGTGGAAGGATTTGGGAATTTTTAGTGATCAATTCCTAAGTCCACTTAAGATTAAAAAGTAAATATTGGCTCAACTGAAAATACGAAGTTTGCCAATATTGGAGATTATTGAGATGATTGAACTATAGGGAAGACCATTGAATTGTTGCATGAATTCCAGGATATGTTCCCTACTAAATTTTCAGAAATAAAAGGAATATTTGGTGACCTTGGTGAAATGAAGATACCTTTGAGGCCCGATGTAAATCTGGTCAAGCAACGACCATACCGATTGAATCTGTGATATAAAGAAAAAGTTAAGGATGAATTGGATCACATGCTAGAGGCAGGTGTCATAGAACCTGTAAAATAATCATAATGGATCAGCCCAATTGTAGTTTGGGACAAGAAAACCTTTTCTGAGTATGGGTTATGCGCCAAATGAATTTACAACTACATAGAAGAAACAATTGGTGGTGCGAGCTGCAGATTTCTAGTTGATCGTTGGACACTTGTATAAAATGGGTCTCGACGAGATACTTCTATGTTGCATTTTGGAGCACGAGCGCCCAATTATATTTAATGAAGCACACATTATTGTCGTAGGAGGTCACTACACAGGAAAATATGAGATGCACAATATTTTGTAAGCAGGATTATGGTGGCCCACCTTGCATGTAGACACTTAGGATTATTATTGCAACTGCGATGTCTGTCAAATAACTAGGAAGCCTTCCCAAAGATATGCAATTTCATTGGTACCACAGATTAAATTACAAGAATTTGATAAATGGGGTGTTGATTTTGTAGGACCTATCAGTCCAGTAGGAAAGAACACAGGAGCACAATATATTATCACTGCGACTAATTACCTAATCAGATGGGCAGAATCAGTGTCGGTAAAGGATTGTACTGCTACAACTACTGTAAATTTTTTATTTGAAAACATTGTGACAAGGTTAAGGTGCCCAAATGTTTTAATCAACGATCATGGTACAAATTTTGTTAGCCAATTGATTGAAGAACTGACTGAGGAATTCCAGATACAACATAGAAGAACACTGCCATATCATCCTCAAGAAAATGGAGTTGTTGAAGCATTCAACAAGATTTTGGAAAACACATTGACACAAGTTTGCAATGCGCATACAGATGACTGGGATCAAAATATTTCTGTAGTATTATGGGCATATCGCACGACGTGTAATAAGTTGACAGGTCAAAATCCATTTTGGTTGGTATATGGACAAGAAGCTATCATGCCTATGGAGTATGTTTGTGCTAGAAATCGTTCCCAGACTACCACAATAACAAGCTAACACAATCTTAAAAATAAATAAAATGAAATTGGTTTTTAATGGTTTTGGTTTGAAAGTTTTTCTACAAGAAATAATATCATCAAAAAGCTAATACAAATACTAAATTATGAAATGATTTGAAAGACTGAGTTGTAAACACATAACATATAAACCAGAAACAATATAAACATAACAAAGATTTCACCCATAACACATAAGCACTTTCATGAATAAACACATTAAACAAGAAATGAAATTATATGTTAAGTGATCAAACAGATCAGAGATAAAACCAGCAATAAAGATAATAATGGCTTATAAGTATGTATATTCAGTATCAGTCTTCAAAATTACATAAGAGTAATCAGGCTTAGCTTGAGATACATCAGCTCCAAAGCCTTTCCTTGAGCAAAATTCAAACCCTACATACATTTCTTTTCCTACTTTTATCCTTTTCCAATCAAAATAATTACATAACTGTTAAAACTACTTTTAGGTCAGAATTTGAGCTAGTTACAAAAGTAGTTGTATTTAAAAAAAATAACAAAACTACTAACCATAACAAACTAAAATAATTGACACCTGGCCACTGGAAGCATTCATAGACTCTTGGAAGCCTCACCCAACAAAGAAATTCCATCTAAAGCATGTGACTTCTTTTTACTTCTTTCTTGATCTGTCTCTAAATTTTTGATCTTCTCTAATAAGACCTCATTCCGCTGGCTCAGACTTTGAAATTTCTGGCTTAACTCTTTGCCCTGGCTCTGCATATGCCTTTTTCTATTCAAGGCCTCTTTGGAGACAACTATCAACTCTTGATAGTGTGTATTGATGTCATCAAGGCCTTCTCTCAGTCTTCTCGTTCAATGTTGAAATTTATTGGCTCTTCTGAAATTTTATCTTTTCCTGGAGATGAATTTAATAACATTGAATGTTCTTCCTTAATATAAACTTGCTGAGAGTTTAACTCTTCTTCACTTCCCATGTCTTCCTCATTTGAAGAATCCTCGATCATCATAACCTTTTCATTCCTCAGTTTAGGGTTTAAGATATTTTTCATATTTAGTCCAAGTTTATTCTTAACCCTAGTTTTTGGCCTCCATTTTACTTCTTCCATCTGTACAAGAGACTCCTTCTGTAACTTTACATTTGAAACTTGCAAACTTTCATCCTTGGATTCAGCTATAACTGGAACTTTTGTTGTGCTTTCTTCCACACATACAAAACTTTGTTTTTTCTCAAATGAACTCATCTCTTCTTCATGATTTGAAACTTGTTTTTGATTACTATTAACTGTTTCTCTTACATCTTCATACCCAGGTTATTCAAATCCTTGACTTGAATAATTCTCTTGAACATTATCCTGCACCAATTCATTGATTAACTCTTTCTTGATTTTTTTGACAAAACTAAACTGCTTGTTCATCAGCTTTTTCTTTACTTGATCTTTTTGTTCGTTTGGGAAACCCGACCATAACAAGAAATGGTCCCAACTTCTGCTCTTGTTTTGCAAGACTGTGGAAATAATTAAATTTATTAATCCATGATGAAAAACAGATTGGTGAGTATGATCTACATGCCCTTTAATTTTGTTAGACATTTTTGAATACTTTTTAGGAACAAGAAAGGTAAGTTCATCTTCGACTGCTGGTTTAGATGTTGCAAAAATCTAATATGGTGTTTGAAAACCAAAGCAAAACTTTCTTCACATGTATTGTAGCTCTACAAAATTCTAATGACTTCCTTCCATTCAAGCTTAAATTTATCCAACTGAACGCCTTTTCCCCAATCTAGGGCTTCGATTTTTGGTAGCAGGAAACTTTTGGGTTAAAGCTAAAAGGAATCTTCTTAAACCACATATCTCCCTCTCTTGGTATACCTGTAGCTTTTGCTATCAACTCCTCTGTCAATTCAAATTTAAGAGTATCAAATATAACCGTATCCTTGTTGAAACCTTGGGAAAAATGACATGATACTTCTGGATTAAAACCCATGATTCTTTCAAAGAAAATGAACCATCCTGCTCTTTTAAACAATGCTGCACAATCAGGAAACTCATTTTCCCAACTCATATCCATAGGTTCAAATCTACTAGTTTTCCCACTTTTCTTCATCTCTGCGCTGTAACCTGACCTGTGTATTTCTTTGTAAACTTAAAAGATTTCAAAACCTCCTTCTCTGCAACAATAAAATCATGCCCAAAACTAACTTGTTACAGGAAGGCTTATGATTTTTAAATAATATTTACGAATCAAAATTGTGTCAATCCAGACCATGATTCTCTCAATGATTTCTACATCTCCCCATACACATGTCATGATTGTAGACTAGGGCTATGATCATGCGTTATTATGTCTTCACAGGTGTCTAAAATCTTCCACTATTTTTTATTGCAAACAACCACGATTATCTGCCACTATTTTCAATGATTCGAGATTCTTGTAGCGCCTCACTGCATTAACCTTGAACTTCGCACTACAAGAATGTTCTTAGGCAAATTTTAACAAACAGGCTCAAAATGAAGGTTAGGTTTTAGATATGAATCTTGGATTAAATTATAATATAAGCTTTTCAGACTTCAATAGAAATATATAACACTTAATAAGCCAAAAAGAAAAAGTTGAAAAAATAAAATAAAATGATTCAAAACCACTATAACCTATAAAACCAAATAAAAAGTATTAACCACTATTCATCTTCAAAACAAACCAAAAAAATGAAAAATAATATGAAATAAATCTTAGAAAAATAACAAACATAGACTAAAAAGACTAAGAACAATATCTAGTTATAACAGAGTATATTGTACCAAGTTTAAGAGTTGCTGTGATCACTGAGATGACATATGTTGATGTTGTGGAAGACATGTTACTGCAACTAATACACTTGGAGGAAGAACAATTTATTGCAGGATTTCACCAAAATGTAGAAAAACAAAGAAAAAAGGTATGGGATGATAGACACATTAAGAGAAAGCATTTTAAAGTTGGAGGACTTGTTCTTATGTATGATAGAAAAATTTTCAAGCACCTAGGAAAGCTGAAAACACATTGGTTAGGACCATATGTTGTCAAGGAAATCACTGATGGAGGAGCAGTGAAGTTAGAAAAATTAGATGGGACATAGGTCAGAGGACTCGTCAATGGCAGTTGACTAAAACCATATTTAGATAGCTGCGATTTGGTTGCATAAAAAAAAGAACAAGAGAAAAGAAAGGAAGATGAGCCAAAATGTATGATCACAGATTGCTAGTTTGATGTAGAGAGAAGTGAAGCTTTGCAAACTTGGCATCTGGCCAAGGTCAAAGTTATGAATGAAGACAGTTGGTCTATCACAAGAGAGGGACCCTATTTCAAGGAGAAATGCAAGTCATGGGGAGTGTGACATGACACTTAATGAGGCACAGAAGAAAGGGATCCTACCGAACATAATAAAATAGGTTGCAAGTGATGTGATGTTGGTACATGAAACACGAGACTTGCTGACAGGACAACTATCAGGAATTAGTTTGGAAACCCCAAGAGAATATGGTGGAGTATGTTTCAAAGTCACTTCAGTCATAATTATAATTACATCATAGAGAAAAGGGGCAACTTAGTTGCCAGTGTCCACATAATGACTCGGTGAGGAGACCCACGTGATGGGTCATGTTGACATTATTATACTTGAGGAATACACATGTGAAGATTTGACAGACTAAGCGATTAGGAATTTATTCTATTTTCCTCGCTTCCAATTTAGCTTGATATATTGCAACAACAAGCTTGTAAACTTGTCATAGAAGTATGGTTACTATGAGCCTTAGTTCCATTTCCCTTATGAGCTCCACGGTTAAGGTTGTGATACCTGTTATGGGTGAGGAAAGTGATTTCGGGTATGTTCTACCGCAAGAAGGGAGGCGATTGGAAGCTGAGATAAGTCTAGTCCTCCCTGCATTAATGATACACACCATTCTTTTAGGGTTGGTAGTAAGGAAGCATTCTGGTTCCTGTAAGAGCAAGACTGTCTCAGTATTGCTGAGAATGAATGAAGCAACAATGACTGGAATTCAAGAACCAATGGATATCCCACCGAAGCAACCAGATAGAGTTATGGAACAGTTTTCCAAAGTTCTTAGTATCCATTGCCATAACCTGCTGGTCCAAACTAGTGTTTGAATAACAATAAATAGAGAAAAAGGCCATCATCATCATCATCATCATCATCTCCACAACCAACTCAAAACATACAGGGTGATGATGATGTCAAGAAAAATATGAACTTGTAGAGTCCAATAAAGGAAGGTAGGACATCGATGAGATGGCACACTTCACCAGCAATTGGGAAAAGAAAACACCTAGACACTGAGTTTCCTTGTCGACTGTTGCGATTTCTAAGGTTTATACTAATGTCCCATACTCATTCATGGATGATGAAGAAGAATATTATGAAGAGGGGCAAGGAAAAACCTGGGATGAGTTGGCAGCTGAACCTAGAAATGTAGACAAGAAAAATCAGTGATGTTGATAAGTTTTCCCATCTCGTCTACACTACTGCTTTGAAATAGTAACTATATCTGATAGAAGAAAGAACCAAAGAATTAGCAAAATCTAGAAAGAAAATAATTTGAAGAAGACAAAGGAAGAAGTACGGCTGCAAGCAGAAAGAGTAGCGAAAATCTTGGAAAATTTTCACAGTAAAGTCGGCACAAGTGAAGAAATGGAAGAATAGGCTTGTGTCGCTCGAGATGGGCCACAGGTGAGTGTTGGGGGCCTGTTGGGCCTAGGGAAAGGAAATCATAATTCACTCAGAATTCGGCCTAAGTATGGAGAAGAGCTAGAAGATAAGAGAAAGTAGTTGTGATAGAGGCATTGACGATAAGAGAAAGGAGCTACGACAGAGGCAACGAAAAGAAGGGAAAGGAGCTATGAAAGAATAGGAATCCATGACATAAGGAAGGAATGCGATAAGGAAAGGTGCGACATAATAACAATATTAGAAGGAGTGCAAGTGGTATAACACCTAGAAAATGACAATAGAGAATAACAATGAGAAAGTATCAGGCCATACAGATCATGGGTACGAGATCAACTAGATTCAGTGTAGGTTACATGTATGAGAACATATTTGTAAGCAAGGCCGTTAGTGCCTACTATTGTTTTTTGCTAGAATATGAAATCCAACCTGTTGGCTAAATATAGGAAGGCAGTTGAGAAAGTGACAGATAAAAGAGTTTGTAACGAGTCTGTAAAGATTCTATAAAAGGAGTAACTTAAGTTGTATGAGGGTTAGCTCCTCGGATACCACTCTCTGTTGTTAGAGTCATAGTATTTCTACTATTAGTTTTAGGCTATTGTTGAATGCACAAAGTCGAAGAATATGCAGTTGAGTGCGCAGAAGTGTAGAAGCAGTTGAATCGATCCAGGTTGTATGTGGATCATTAGTAGAGTCAAGTAGAAGAGAGGGTAGAAGAGAAGATCAGAGAGCATGGGAGGAAGGAAGAGTCTATATAGATAAAGAATAATATCTAGAACAGAGTCTGCAACTTAGTGCCCAGACAAAAGGTGCATATATTTCTCATTCCAGATGAAGAGAACCTTTGTGGTTTTTCTTAGACAGGTTTCCATGTTAGATTCTGTGTATATGTGTGAATGCTGAATGTGTTTGAATCACTGTATAAATGATGATTTGAATGAATGCTTATATATCTTCTTATGAGTGAATAGATGCATATCAGTCGCACTGTTATAAGTTGAATATGTTTATGCTGTATTGGGATTGTTGTTATGTTAAGCTACAAAGGGGATGTTGGGTTGTGGTATAATTTTACATAATAGGCATAAGTAATCCACCCATTGGCTTGGTTAAGTGCCTTGGTAAATGAACGAGGTACTAGAAATCCCACACTCAACTGTGAAAACTTGCTTCTGGAAGTTACCCATAGAAAGATATCTTGGGTGAGACTGCATTCGTGTCACAGGTGTTGCTGACTAGCCTTTGCTCTATTGGGTCGATATATTGGGCTTTGTTGCGCTAAGCAGAAGGGACTAAACCTGGGTCAGGATCCTAAGAGGAGGGAGAGAAAATCCAACACATGTTTTTAACTCTTGATCTAAATTGTTGAATAAGTTCTTAAGGCTATTGTTAAGTGCACGTGTTTGCTCCAAACTTGTACCTGGGTTATCTAATATAGCCCTCCCATATTGTTTATTTTCTAACATAAGAAATTCCAATTTGTTATCTTTAGACACTAAATGGTCCAACCTTATAGTGGAAACATGAACCAGATCTGACAAATTCTCTAAATCATTAGAAGAATCGATGCATGGAGGAAACTTTATATCTTTAGAAGGATTTTGTTTTTGAAGTTCCAATAAAGGGTTTAATGGAATATTGTCATTTAAGTCAACTAATGGTCTAGGTGACTCAAGAATTGGATTGGAAACGTTTGGTAATACCTCAATTCCTTCACCATATTTACTTACCAACATCTTAACCTTTAAGATATGTTTACAAACATTCCCATTTAACACCCAATCACATGTACACAAATTAAACTCTGATCCAACATATATAACATGCTACCAGGTATCATGGGTATCCTCATTTTGGCTTCAAATGAGAAAATGATCTATTTTATTTTTGTAATGCAGACAATCTTCATCTGGTATTTTAGTTGCTCTATACCTTGATAGAATTGATTGTTTCTCAGATTTTCTGAGCCTTATAACCTAAGCTTCTTTCAAGCATTGATTATGAATGTAATATAGTTCAACTTTCGTCAACAATACATAAATTAACCAGTCAAATTGACGATTGTGTGCATTGATCTCCTCATATATATACCTCATTTTTATGTACCCATGATAAGATTCTATCGCGTTGTTTGTATATTTATTAGAATGAGGAAATTTGTGACAAGCCTTTGCCCACATATTTAAAGAAATAAAAAATAAATGTCAACCATAAAAAAATGACTGAATGTATGCAATCATAGAATATATAAATACATGGACACTACAAATCACTTACGGATTTTATTATTTGCTAACCAAGTGTTTGTTATAGCGAGATTTTCCACACCTTATGCTTCATGCCTTGATGGCCTTTCCCTGTCCATATGCAAACTCACTATACCCCCCTTACTTAGTATAACCATGATGCTCTAGTATAACCCTGAAAAAGACATGTTTGAAGATACATGTGGGTCAGCAACTCTACAACTTGCATATACGAAGATTGCACCATTACATCCCGTGTACATCAGGTTTTGTGATAAAAACAAAAAATATTTCTAGTTTTTCTCAACAAGTAATGGATAGCTTGATCCTTGGCCTTCCATATGCCTGGAAATGCTTTGATTCGACCCTCCATTTCCCATTTGAGGGATATATATTGAGCCATTTTCAAGCATTGGATTGGGAAAAACTTTGAGAGTAAGGAAACTATAACGAAATTTTATCCCATTGCCATGTTCTTGAGTCTACATCCCTTTATCCTTGTTGATAGAACTCTTTAGATTCATATCCCAAGCTATACATCGTCTTTATAAGATTTCCTTTCTATGGAGGATTGAAGAGGTGGAGGCCTAGGCGGAGGAACTTGGTTTATTGGTTCTGACGAGTTGCTGACATAGATTGTCACATTGTATCTCTATTTTCACTATAATAGAAACATCCATTTCTCGTCCAAATTTCATGTGCTATTGTTTATATTTGTATCCATGGGTATGGTTGCTCTATACATGTTTAAATGGATTGTGCTAGTTTGAATGCTAAAATTTAATATATTTTATGCTTGTATATATATTTGTTGTTGAGGGCAAATTGTAGGGAACAACCATTTGATCGTGAGATCATCAAATATCCAGCTGAGGTATGGACTCTCTCCCTTAGTTGTTAGATTCTTTAATCTATCTAGCATAGGAATATTTTCTCCGTAACATACTTGATGAATCCATTGGGGAAGTATCCTTTTTGTTGGGGTTTTTGGGTGCATTTTTCTTGAATTTATCTCTGTTTCTTTGTGTTTATGTGTTGCATTTATTAGCATGGTCATCCATTGACAATGTCCTTGAGTGATTTGGATTTAAACTTACTGTTTTGCCCCTTTTGCTTGATATACACAGGTCACATTGTTGATAGTCGCATACACACACAGCCTATGTGTGTTTGACCCATGTACCCACGCAGGATATGTGTGTTTGACCCATGTACATACTCATGCTATGTGTGTTTGACCTTTGTACATACTCAGACTATGCATGTTTGACCTATGTACCCACGCAGGCTATGTGTGTTTGACCCATGTACATACTCATTTTGTGTGTGTTTGACCCGCATACATACCTCTTGCTCTCTAAAGAGTCGCGTACACTTCGATCTTTGCTTGATATCTTAGTTGGAGTGATTGTTGGGTGGGTTGTGAGTATTGCTGAGCCTTCTAAGGTCCCTATATTGTTTGTTGGCTACTTTTATTGTGATCCGTATTTATGCAGAAACGCAACAAAATACACAAATAACCATAGAAACAAATATGCAGTAGAAATAACACTTCATTTCATTAATCAATAACTAAAACTTGTTTACATACAGAATGGAAATAAATTAGCTAGAGTGTTGGTAGCTTATCTCTGAGAAGAGATGTGGCAGCTACATGCCTTTGAAATCTATGTTACATTGAGGCTCAAAGGCCTATATATTATTGAGAAACAATGGAAACCATACACATCCAAAAACCTAACCCTAGGAGGCGAAATGCCAGAATGTGGGCTTCGTTGGGTAACTTGGTACATCAATTTCCCGGGGTCGTAACTTTAGCATACTACCTCCGTTTGACACACATGATACATCATTAGAAAGATCTATTTAAGGAATACATCTATAATTAGAAAACATTTAGTTTGAAACGGACTCATATTTGCCCGACCATTCGATGGCGAAAAAACGTCGTTTAGGGCCTCAAAACGGCTTCGAAAGTTTAGGACCCGAAAACTGCCAAAAAGAGTAAATTGTGCTACAATTAAGGAAACTGGAAAACTGAAAGAAACAATGGTGGGTGTCCAAGTGGAATAGGTGGGTGGCCACCAATATCCTCCTGGATCATTCCTCCCCCCTTAGGAAGCAATGGTCCCCATTGTGTTGAGTTCCTCCATGAGATGAGGAAACTTCTGTTGAACTTGGTCCTTGGTGAGCCACTTTCCCTGGTGAAGGAGTTGGCCTGCTTTGACAACTTGATATAGTTGGATCTTCTGCTGGTGGGTGTTCTTGATCTGTGTGTCCATAATCCAATCAGTTGTGGCTTGTTCCATGGTTTAACTCTGTTGGTGTGAGTTGTTCTGCCACGACTGATGTGTCCAGTAGAGGTGGAAAGTAGGGCCGAAGGCGGTCCACATTGAACACTAGGTGCAGACCAAGGAATGGTGGAATATTGAGTTCAAAGGAATTGTCCCTAGCAGCCTTGGTGATGGTGTATGGACCATATCAAAGCGGGTGAATCTTGCGGTGGAGTCTAGTGAGGTGCTCCTTCTGCAAATGTAGCCACACTTTGTCGCCCACCTGGAAGTTGTGTTGTACCTGATGCTAATCATGTCGCTACTTGTACTTAGCATTAGATCTATCCAATATGTCATGAACCTATTGGAGAATGTGTTGAATGCACTCAATGAAGCTATTTGCCTTGGAAACTTCAGACTTGATATGAGCTGAATCATCCTGAGTAGCTGCAAATGGCATGGATACGTCTATGGGACATAGTGGTTGGAATCCCAAGCCCACCTGAAAGGGGTTGTGGTTGGTTGAGCTGTAGATGACCCGATTATAGCTGTGTTGTACATAGGGGCTCTCATCCCATGTGCGTGGATGCTTTGAGTTGTACATGCACAAAATGTGTACGATCATCCTGTTGACGACCTCTGTCTAGCCATCAGTCTGGGGATGGAAAGCCGTGGACTTAGTGAGCTTGGTGTCTAGCATTGACCATAGGCTAGACCAGAATGTATTAAGGAATCTGCTGTCCACTGTGGGATTCCAAAGTGTACCCACACTCGTTCAAAGAAGAGTTTAGCAATGGCTTCTGCTGTGATATTCTTCTTGCAGGCTGCCATTATGGCCATCTTTGAGAATCTGTCAATGACCACAAACACACAGTCATTGCCATGCTTAGTAGAAGGAAGGCCCGACATGTAATCCATGGAGATGGATTCCCAAGGTCGACTATGGGTAGGCAACGGAGTATAGAGGCCTTTCTTCTTGATGGATGGTTTGGAAATGGCACAGGTAGTGCAAGATAGGATGTACTTCTCGACGTCCTGTCGAAGGTTTGGAAAATAGAAATACTTCTGCAGTACTGCCACTATTTTCTCGACCCCGAAATGCCCAATGACCCGACTATAGTGTGCTTCCCAAATCATCTTGGCATGCTTTCTTTAAGGAACACAAATGTGTCCCATGTGACATAGTAGTACATCTTGGAGGTGAAATTTTGGAACTTGGTTTACCTCCAAGAGTGTCTAGTATGTGTGGCTGAATTTTGGATCACTCTTGTAGAGAAGCGGCCAATCAGAAGTCTCGTGCCCACAAGAGTTGAGTACGGTGGTTATTGCCACAATCGATGGTTGGCTGAGGGAGTCTGCAACATTATTGGTGCTTCCCTTCTTGTACTTGATGTTCACATGAAACTTTGTAGATATGTGGACCACTTCTGATGGCGATCTTTCTGTAACTTCCCTTGTGTCTGTATGAACTGTAGGGGTTGGTGGTCTGTGTGGATGATCATTTCCTTCCCCAAAATGTAATGCTTCCATTGTTGGAAAGCCTGTACAATGGTATACATCTCTTTGTCATAAGTGGGATATTTGTGGACTGTGTCAGACAGTGTCTCACTGTGATATGCAACTGGATGCCCTTGTTGAGTAAGGACTGCCCCAATAGCATAGTCAGAGGCATCTGTCTCGATCTCAAATGGTTGTTGCAAGTTTGGTAATGTGAGGAATGGGGCACAGTAGAGGCGATGTTTCAATTCTACAAATGATTTATGTTAAGTTTCTGACCAAAATAATTTTTATTTCGCTCCACCCTTGGTGACTTGACTCAAGGGCCAAGTGATATGAGAGAATCCCAACACGAACCTACTGTAGAAATTAGAAAGTCCCAGAAAGCTGCGAAGCTCTGTTAGAGTAGTCAAGGCTGGCCAATCCCGAATGAATTGGATCTTGGTTAGATCCACATGTACCCCACACTCATCAATAATGTATCCCAGATACTAAACCTAGGTCATGCCAAAAGTGCAATTGTCCAAATTGGAACACAACTTGTGCTGGTGCAGTGTTTGGAGGACCTGTCGGATGTGGTGGAGGTGCTCTTCCCAATTCTGGCTGAATATTAGGATGTCATCCAAGTACACTACTACAAATGAGTTGGTGAATGGCCACAAGATGTCATCCACCAATCTCATGAAGGTTGCAGGAGCATTCATCAGCCCGAAAGGCATGACCAACCATTTGAAAAGGCCCTCCTTGGCTTTAAAGGCAGTCTTCCAGACATCGGTCGGTTCGATCGATACCTGGTGATACCCGGACTTCAAGTTGATCTTGCTAAAATATTTCACCCCTTTAAGCTGGTCCATGAGGTCATCAATCCTTGGGATCGACTACCTATTCCAGATAGTGATCTTATTCAGTGCCCGATAGTCAATACATAGTCTCCAAGTCCCATCCTTCTTTTGTACCAACATGATCGGGCTCCCACAAGGGCGATGAACTTGGCTGGATGTGACCCTTTTGCAACAACTCCTAAATTTTCCTCTTGATTTCATCATTCTCCAGAATAGAGCATCGATAGATCAGTCCCTTGGGAAGCAACGCACCTTGGGTCAGATCGATGGGGTGCTTGACCTGACAGTGGAGAGGCACCCCAGTGGGTGAGGTGAATATGTGCTGATACTCCTCCACGACCTTGTCCATTTGTTGTTGTCGTGTGGAGGGGACCTATCTGGAGGTTGTGGCCACGATCTTCTTCTTGCCTTGAGGGTGGANAGCTTACTGCATTGTTTTGCAGTAACCAAAGAGATAGCGGCAGGAGGTGGTACCTCTGGTATCCTGTACAAATTATTTCCCAACGTAATAATAACAACGCGAGGACAAGACTCATACACAACATGTTGCTTCCATAAGTATGGTTGACCTAATAATACATCACAAACATCAAGGGGAGCAATATCACATAATACCTCATCGGTGAAGGGCTTGATGCTGTAGGGAAGGTGGAACTGCTGGCTGATGCGGAGATCCCGTCCTTGGTGAAGCCACCCAATGGTGTACGGTTGCAGGTGTGCTGTGGTCGGCAAACCCAACCATTTCACGACCTCTGCTGAAATCAATTTCTTTTGGCTCCCACTGTCGACAATGAACTGTAGCGAGGAACCATTTACCCACATCTGGGAGTGGAACAAACGCTCCTCCTCCTCTAAATCTTCTGGTTCTTCCTTTTGGATCTTTATGGTGGCAACGGTGGCATTAGGCTCTGCATCTATAATCTTCTTCCCTCTGTCATTCCCCTTCTTGGTTTCTGATTCAGTGTTAGAGTATGCATCTAATTCAGAAGCCTTTATCTCGGCCACCAGTGACTGCTTGGCCTGACACTCACTTATGTTGTGAGTGGGGCTCTTATGGAACTCGCACCACTTTCCTGCTTCCTTATTTGTCTTTGCAGTGTTTCTCTTTGCTTGCAACTTTAGCAAGTTTTATTAATTCGCCATGCCTTGGATGTGTCCTTGGTTCTACGGTTTGGGGCACCTTTCCCTTGCTTTTGATTCGCAGATCCAAAGTCTCGCTTTTTTTGTTTGAATTTTTGCTCAATTTTGGCAGCATACTGATATGCCGTACCAAGCGAAGAGATGTTGAGGAATTCCATTTCCTCCTGAATGTATCTATGCAGACAATTGCGGTACTTCAACACCAAATGTTTCTCTGAATATTTGATACCCACTTGGTGCGCAGGGTATGGAACATATTCATCAGCTCATGCACATCTTGATCTCTTTGTTGCCGCAGCGTAGTACATTGTATGTAATTGTCCTCATAGCTCCCCATCGGCTAATATTGTCCCTTTATGGAATCTTGAAAAGAATTCCAAGTGGGTACATACGAGAACAGAGAGGGTTCCTCCTTGTCCTTTCTCTCATAGTAGGTTTCCCACTAGTCCTTGACAGGGGTGGCTTTGAGTAGAGAAAAAGTAATATTTTCCTGGTCGAAAAAGTCATGAACCAAGAAATATCCTTCTAATAGATTCAACCATCTATCTACGGCGTTTGCATCTATTCAACCATCAAATATGGGAATGTCGAAGTTTACTTGTACCTTAAAAGGGGTTGCGCCTCCAAAGTGGCTTCTAGATGCAGATGCACCGTCGGTGGGAAGTTGTTGAAGGATATGGGTGAAGTTATCCATCATCATGTTCCTTTGTTTTTCAAGGGTCTCCTCGAGCAACATTTTGATAGGATCTTTTGCACCCTCGTCTTTCTTTTCATCCCCCATGGGTGGCTGTCGGGATTTGCAAGGCTGAACTTGCAAAGGTTCAACCAGATCGAGCCTGTACTCTTTATACCCCGCCCTCGTTGGGGACATGAAAAGAAGGATTGAGAAAGAGCAGATTACTCTGATACCACTGATCCGGATTTATGTGGGAATGCAACAAAATACACAAATAACCATAGAAACAAATATGTAGTGAAATGAACAGTTCATTTCATTAATCAATAACTGAAACTTGTTTATATACAAAATGGAAATAAACTAGCTAAAGTGCTGGTAGCTTATCTCTGAGAAGAGATGTGGTGACTAAATGCCTTTGAAATCTGTTTTACATTAAGGCTCGAAGGCCTAGATATTATTGAGAAACAATGGAAAGCCTACACATCCAAAAACCTAACCCTAGGAGGTGAAACGTCAGAATGTGGGCCCCATTGGGTAACTTGGTAGATCAATTTACCTAGGGATACCTTCACAAGAACTAGCTTGACTCCTAAGACATCTACACACACCCAACACAAGGAATCATTCCCTTCTCTGATGTACAGTCCCTCAGGACATGACTTCCCTTCCAGTTCTATTCAGGGGGTGTAGAAAAGAGAATCAACCCTCTAGCTCTATCTATGAGGATCCTGCAAAACACTAGTTTTTTCAAGAAGACCCCCTTCCACTCCTACACAGTCCAAAGACCAATTGCATACACAACAATATACACCATTTCTAGGTAGAGGATAACACTTTAGCCATAGAATTAATTTCCACAGAGGGTAAGATCAACCCACTAACAACAAAATGTATCCCAGGGGCGTTTTGGCCTTAACGTGGCAAAAAATGAATACCATACACAATAATTACAATGCTGGGAAACACAAAAATGATTTTCATCTTGACAACCATTGGGGAAATGCAATAGAAAAAATTGGGGAAGAAACCCAACCGCAAGAACATCACAAAATGAAATTCTCAGCCACCAGCAAATGAAGAATGACTATCCACGTGAGGAAGAAACACACAGCAACCCAAAATCGTGGATTTCACACTCAGGAAATGCCCAATCGCTTGAGGGAGCCCCAACATGTGTGAAGGATACTGATAAAAAATGCCCAGGAGCCCAATCATGAAGGAAGAACACACAGCCAGCAAAATCGTGGAGTTAAGAGCAACTCCCAAGCTTCCCCTGTGTGAGAAAAATGAAGAACGTGGGTGTATGGGAAAATGGAATGCATTTTTGGATGTTTGCTTGCCCCAAAAGTCAAAACTGATTTTCCCCAAAAATGGGTTTTCCCCAAATTCGAAATTGCTGCCCATACTCTTCCCATCCCCAAGCAATAACTAACTCAACCACATTTTGGCAGAGTTTAATGATTGGGGGGGAAAAGACAAAATGGGTAGTTGACTAACTGTTGGGTTCTCCTATTGACATTTGGATTTCCCTATTGGCCCCAAAGGTTAAATAATTTCCCTCCCTATCCTTAGGAAAATCATGCCCCCATCTCATTATTTGTTGCATAGACATAGCTGGTTGTGGGTTTTTAATTAAATTGCATATTTACATAGCTGGCTGGCATAAAATATTCCTTTGGTAATGATTTTACTCGCCGAAACATAAAACAATAAATTGATGGTGGGGATTTTGCCTTTAGCTCCACGCCATGATTAATTATAATATATACATCATATACATTTTAATGCAAACGGGGTCAAAACTGGGGTGTTACAGCATGTCTCTGACAAGACGATTCTGTCCAGTAAATAAGGATCCCAATGATAGAGCACTATCAAGCATTATAGCTCTCTAATATGCTTAAGGGTATCCAACAATTCCTAGATAAATCAGTTATAACACCAATTAAGGAGGTTAGACTACACCTCTAGCTTTACTACTTAATTCCTTAGTACATATAGAGATCTCCTTGAGTGTTGCTATTGAAGTATTATAGCAATAAGAGGGTTATTTAAGGCTAGTCTCAAGTATTCCTAGGAATCTTTCACCATATCTAAATGTGCATGGAAGAGTGAATCCACAATCATATTCTACTTGATTTGGTACTACTCAAAGGGGTGCCAAAATAAGTGTAAAAGGATGTCCAAATAGGTGACTTCACTTGTATTCTCTGCATGTATGCTTCCCCAACCACAATTTGACCTAGTGAAATATAGATCTATGTTTTTAAAGATGTTAGAACACATATCTAGCTTAAAGTAATTTTTTTCTAAATTTGGATGTGCACACACAAAAGAGATTTGATACCACTTGTAATATCCTTAACCAACATAAAAAACGGTTATCAAGCAATTACTTATGAAATATGAAAAATAACAAAATTAATAAGAAAGGCAATTTCCTAGTATGGATAATTAAAAAAATAAGTCACTTTGAGGTGGCAACCTGCCTTGCAAGAGTTTTAATAAAATAACAAGACTTGACAAAGCATTCCATAGACTACTAGATTTAGATGTGTCTAATAGTTAATAACATGTGTTTTTTCCTAAGATGTCATAACTTCAAATCCTAAAAGGGCATAGTATGCATTTTTAAAGTATTTTTATTATTATACTTATAAAATCCCTATTTTAAAATGATTTAAAAAATCACAAATCACTTCCTTCTTAGCAATGGTTTTTAGTTAACATTTTCATCTTTGAATCAAGAACTTTTATTTAACTTTTGCATTCATAAATAAGTTTCTAGTTAACATTTTTATCTTTAAATTTGGGGCGGTAGGGGGGCGGATTTTTATTCACTCAGGACGGATCGATGGATTTTAAGTTCGCTTGGGGGCTTGGTATCGACACCAACAATATGGCTGAAACCTTGGCTTTATGGCAAGGATTGAGGATAGCCAAGGCATTGGGAATCTCCAAGTTAACTATTATTGGAGATTCCAGAATTGTCATCTACGCTCTAGTTGAAAATCTTATGCCTAATCATATGGCCCTGAGGAAACTTATTCACAATATCGTGGCGCAAGCCTCCTCTTTCAAAAAAATTGACTTCTCTCATGTGTTGAGGGAAAACAACTCCAATGCAGACCTTGAGGCCAACAAAGGCTCCTCCCTAAGCCCTGGGGAGCTTATTCTCAATGGCCAGGGTGCTTTCTGCTCACCCTCATAGGCCCGGGGGCTTAATAGGGGCTCTCCCTTCATGTGTCCTAGCCCATAGGACTGCCTCGTACTGGCGAGACGTAAGGATAGGTGGCTTGTGTAGTTCACGTGGCCATGTGATGGTTCGATTTAAATCTAGGTCTGGACTGTCTCTTCGTTTGGTGCGAAGAAAGTTGCTTCACCACAGCTCCGTCCCACGTCTTAATGTCTACAGGACAGGTGACCTCGTGCAGTATCATTGTTTGTCGTTGGGGGGATTCGCTAGTTTAATGGATTTCATGGATTTGGGCTTCTCACTTTATGCGAATTCATTAGGAGTCCTGTTGAAGATGGTTGCATCGAATGTTATCATGGTTTCATTTACTATTTGCGCATACGAAACTCTGATGATATCTGGTGGGAAGGTGAGAGGAGTCGCATCGAATCTAGATCACTTGAGTAGTTTCATGATTTCTCGTGCACTGGAACTTGAGGTGACACCAAGCTCCCTGGGTCTCATGGATTTAAAAGGGTGGAATGCTGAGAGCTGAAGCACGTAGGATGCGGTACTGTTTATCCAAGAGCTTTGTCGTCTCCTTGCTAAGAGTTTGCTGATACTTAGGATGGAAGCGGGGTCCTCATCTGCGGTTGCGCCTGTTCCAAATTCGATGGATACAAAGATAAGGGAATTGAAACATGATCTCAAATCGTTGCAGACTCAAGTGAATGCTATTGATTACGAAGGCGAAAGGAAACTGGAACATGTGAATAAGGATTTGGTGTTTCTTCACAAGAAATTCAAGCGGAAGGTAAAGCGGACTAAAAACTCGCTTACCAGGAAGATAGTCGAGCTAGAAATAAAGGTGAACAAGCTTGCTCTTAAACTTCTCAAACATGAAGTGTCCGGTAATGGTATGTCCTCCAGCTCGGATGGATAGAAGTCGTCTGAGTGCTTGGGTTCGCCATCCTGCATGTACATGCCTTTCTATTCTTATGCATAGCTATAGTTTCTCTGTTTATGTGCATTATGGTAGTTTCTTAGTATGTTACTTTGTTATAAACAGTGTTAAGGTCTCAGACTGTTTATGATTGTTGCTCCCTCAAGGGCGTTTTGTTGGCTTAAATGCCTTTGCCGCTTCCTCAAGGGCACCTATGTCTCCTCTGGTTTTTAATTTTAATGGTTTTCAGCTGCCACTACCATGAGGGCTTTTTGTAAATTAGAACCCTTTTTGGTGGTTACACCACTTCCCAATATAATATAACCGCTTTTGTCTAAAAAAAACATTTTTATCTTTAAATTAAATAACTTTTATTTAACTTTTTCATCCTCTAACAAAACTAATAAATCTTTAATGAAAAGCTTCTCTAACAATGTGTTTTACTATTAAAACTATGAAACCATTAAAATTATTTAAGTTACTTACTATTTTTAATTATTATAAACAATAAAAATAAAATAATAAAACAGATCAAAACAAAAAACCAACATATTACACTCATGAATTTTTCTCCGTAAATTATTGCAACTTCACTATTTTTACAATGTCTAATTGTCATCTCTTTGTTCACACACTTCCCCATAGACCCTTGGGATTAGATGGATAAAAATGTTGTTACAGATACCTTTCAAAATATGTCGTCCTCCTATTTGTGCTTTTATGAACAATTTTAATGAACCCTTATGTGAAAAAAAAAATGTTCTAAACCTTTTTCATAATTTATATGTGGATTGTTTTTAGACATTTCCATAAACAAGAAGAAAGAAAGATAATAGAGTGTGGAAAATGATCAGTAGAAGTGGTCATAAATCAATTATTATTTCCATTATCGTGACGAGCTAATAGACAAGAACATGCAAATAATATAATGTATTTATGTATCCAGAAATTGGCAATATATAACCCGATATATTATACATGCAATTGGTGTTTCATGTCGTTTGTTCTCGTCAATGGTTCACCCTTCAACCCCTCTTTTATTTTAATGATTCGCTGACAGAAATCTGAGCAGTGTCACGATCAACTTTGTGGGTTTCTCCAAGGAACATGGTCGCAATTGTTTATAACCACAATCGTTGCCTTCACAACCCTTTCCTTCTCCCCAATATGCCTTCAATCACATCTATGAAAAATTAGCTTCTGCATGGAAAATATAATGATACAAAGTTCATTATATGAAGTTCATGATGCGAGTGGCTCCATTTGCATTGAGGAATCAATAAATTTGGGCACTTTTGGAGAAAATAGGCCTCTTATGTCAGTCATCTCCAACTATAAAAATACATAATTATTGAATTTGAGTATGGCAGAGAAAGCAACCTGGTTCACTTTTTGGCAATGACTGGGACTTCCTTGTTCTAATCACAAGCGCATCCGAGAGTTGTTCCTTCTTAAGTGAAAAATTCCAAGGAAAATATCTTTCTGAAGGCGAAGGTCATGTGATCAATGCGATAAACTTGAACTGTCTAAGAATCCAATGGTTGCTCAGAATGATCTACATGTTAAAGTCATGTCGTGGATTCTGCAATTAGCTATCTATATAATTTGTACTAGTTTGGTGAATGAGTTTGTAGCGAACCATTCATTGCTACTATAATTTTGTTTCGAAGATTGTACTTACAACAAAACTCAATGAAAGCCAGTGGAGCCAAGACATTAAAGATTTTTTGAAAACACCCTATTTTTCTTCCTCTGAATATTGTACTTACACCAAAACTCAATGATAGCGAGTAGAACTACAAGACATTAAAGATTTGTTGAAAATGGATACATGTGTGTAAGGAGGAGCGTCTCGTCTATCGAGCATTGATGTCAATGTGGAAGTTTAAGCGAAGTTTCACGGCCAAATAGAGACACTATTGATGACCTCCTATTTTTGCTTGTCTACCACCCTATTCCTAGTTCGAAGCTATATGGGATCAAGTATATTTGATTCTATTTTGTTGTATTTTGTGTTTGAATATGTATTTTCAAGGACAACATCCCAAGATGCTTTAAACAGGTAAATTCTTGACATTTTATCACTTTATTTATCATTTTGATGGATTTCAATTCATAACTGAAACTTTAGATTTTGATTAAATGCTGATCATTTGTCAAAATCTTGTTTCCCACACAGTTGTTTTTCTGGTGGCTCGATCCGACACTTGTTCCGGCACTCACTGAGCATGTATTGATTGGTTCAGATATTTGGGGGATTCATTTGTCCAAAATTACGCATGGATTTTATGCTTGGTTGTTTCAATATGGATTATGAGCTATCAGTCATCATTCAAATGCTTTGTTTCCTCCAGAAGTCGTGGCCCTAATCTCAAGCAATCTAGCAATGGCATTCCCGTCATTATTCAGGAACCTGATTTCGGGCTCAATTTTTGAGCAATCAGTGGGGAATTATTCAAAACGGTTCAAAACCCACTTCATAAATGGCCCCGTTTACCCCTATTCGCGGGAAATTTTTAGAATTTTTGAATGAATGTGGAGAAATCCTTTCCGGAACAGATGTGGTTTTTCCAAATTTTGGTGTTGGTCGTTTTCTGGGTGGTTGCATGAATTTCTGATTTTTGGGATAGATCTTATCCATCTATTCATGTATAAATAAATCCTTAGAAGGATGAGACGGGATATACTGTAAAAAATCTGATTTTAAGCTATTAATTCAGTCCTGCGTTTACTTTAATCTTCAGTTCCAGATTTAACAGTGTTGGAGGGAGGGCGCACCTTCAACCCTTGTTCATATATGCGTAGTTCTGTTTACTCCTGTTACTGTAAGGATTTCAATATACTGTTTTTCCATAACACTGTTCTTTTTAATATATAGTTATCAATGATTTCATAGATGTGTAGACATAATTTAAACACTTTGTGATTTGGTAGAAACATAGATTGAGAAATGGTTTGATGTTAAAATTGGTAGAAACATAGATTGAGTAATGGTTTGATTTTAATTCTAAGACTCAATTTCAAATAACACAGTATTCCTTTTGACTTCATTCCAGTAGACAGGAAAATCTAAGTGTGCTTTGTCTTCATAAGTGAACAGACAGTTTCATTTTATTTGTAATCTCGTTGGGTGATAGCATTTGTGTGATGTGAAATTTGATAGTTTTGAAAGCGATGAGAATTGTGTTTTTTTTTTTAGAATAGTTATTATACCTGAAATAAATTCCTTTCGATAGTGAAACAGCTTTGAAACTCTGTTGTGCTCGAAGATCAATTCACCATATAAAGGAGTTGTGACTGTCAAATCTGAATGCTGGAATTATTTTAAATCTTTTTGCATGAAGAAAACCAAAATCAAGAGTAGTTTTGTCTTCTTAATTTAACAGATTTAAATCTAGTTAGATAATTTATTTTGATCCGAGCATTGGAGACTAATTAGATAGCATTATAACCTTTGGACTTAAAAGTTGTTTTGACGGTTGATTATTCTGCAAAATAGTTGGTTACATATTCTAGGATTTTCTTAAGATTGGACCAGCTAGTTATTTGATTGTTTTGATTATTTTATTATTTGATTCTTTTGGAGAATTAGAGGTAGGTTTGTCATTTACACTTTGAGACTTGAAGAGTTAGTGTCTTTTGAAATTGATTTAGATTCCCTTAATTAGCTTGGTAAAAATAGAATTCTCTTATTTTGATTTTTTTTTTTTTTGTAAATAGCAATTAGTATGGTTCCATGAATAACTCTTTCCATAAAATAGATTTGACATTCTTTGATACTTGATGCTTAAATGAAAAAGTAGTCTTGTGAGATATATCATTATTTTGGCATTAATAGAATTTGAGTGGATTAGATTAAAATTATCATAGGAACTTAGACTTAAATTGTCTTATCCCACACATATAGTGTAGCAGCTCGAAGTATACGTATCCCGGTTGATAATTAAATTGAAGGTAAATTAATTAGTGAACATTTTACCCAACAACTATAAACATAACTAGATGCTCACAAAATTAATTCTTGCAGTGACCTCTCAAGGCAGAGATCCTTAATACAACACAACTAGTAGCGCACACAAATAATGCAGAGAAATAAAAAATTTGAAATAGAGTAGGAGGAAAATGTTATGTTCAAATGTTTGAATTTGAATTTGAACTGACCGTCATCTAAAACACCCATCCCATCCTTAATTATGTAGGGTTTCCAACTTAGAGAAACTCAAAATCAGTCAAACGACGGAGGCACTTTAACGCATAATGACGTAGGGCTTCCCACTCAGAGAAACTCAAAATCACTAAAAAGACGAAAGCAATTTAATGCACTGCGTGAAGGATGTCGAGTTTGGAGTTCTTGAAGCAGGATGTATCATGAACATGGCGCGCCTTATTTGTTGATGTAATTGTAACTTCGGAATGTATTCACTTGTATTTCTTATCTATTGTAACCTGATGTTTATTCCGGGATGTATTTGAGTCATGTCATGCCCTGATGTTCTGATCGGGAAGTTTCTATAATGAGAAAGGCATGTCAAGTCATTATGGGTAACCCTCCTATTGTAAAGGGTTAAAGTCCCCACAGTTGTGGGGCCCTTGGGTTATTAGACTATCCTAGTGAAGTCGACCCTAGGTGAGTCATTGTAAGTCGGGGCAATAGTCCCCACCATTATGTTACCTTCCTATTGGTCGGAGGAGGCAAAGTTCCCACAAGTGGTGGGGATTTAGGGTTATTAGACACTCCTAGAGATGTCGGCTCTAGTAAGTAATTGTTAAGTAAGGCCGACATGTTGGAGTGCACTTCAAGTGAACGGAAGAATATAAATAGAGAGTGAGAGCCTCTCTATTTATCACTTGCAACATACATCACTCACTCACTCAAGTGTGGTGCATTATGAGGAAGGAAATACACTGGGACTAGACAAGAAGAAGACTAATGCTGTCGGGAGTGCATCTTACTGTTTTCTGGTTTTACCATTTTGGTGTTGATTCTATCTTTGAGGAAGTTGCGGGGTTTTCTCCTTTATGATTTTCCCGAGGAAAACTCTTTGTGTCTCTTGTCTCTTGTGACGTGCTTATGTTTTATTGTTGTGTTTGTTGTTCTCTCAGTGAAAAGATCCTAAGATCACAATGCTAGCTTATATGATGAAAAACTAACATTATTTACTAGACAGACTCATCTTTAAGACGAATATGTCGATTGTCATGCAGAATGTCCCATTAATGCATATACATTATGGTCATCAACGCATAAGGTATGGTCAAGTTTCATTTTACTTTGAAGGGCTGTGAGAAATTGAACCCTACAATGTTGATATTTAAAATTAAATCATTCTTTTCATTTGAAAATTTAAGTGTTAAAAAAAGTTTCATTATTTATTAAAAACATTGTACAGAAAAAAAAGTGACAATAAGAAGAAATCCCAAGTGATTCAACATTTACATGGAATTAGTGAGGCAAACCATGTACATATGATTTATCACTTCCAGGTTTTTTTTATGGGGATTACTTAAGAGTTAGTATAGAGGAGGAGAGACTAAAATAAAGGTTGAGAATGAAGAACATGTAACGGTGGTGGAAGATTAGATTGGGAAAAAGCCCATTTAGAAAGAGATTGATGCACTTGTTTTGTTAATGTGAACATAGCCATAAACATTAGGAGTATTGGTTTTTTGTATTGCATGTTCTTTGGCCTATTTATTTTTTGAAGGGAAATGTTTGTTTCATATCATGCTAAAGTGATTAGAGTAGTTGAGAACTACTCGCAACCTTATCTGAATGCATAATATGAAATTAGGGGTGAAAGTAGGCTCATGGGGTACTAAAGCATATTCGTGTCTAGAATTGTTTTGAGAAGAGCTCCACTATTAGAATTGCTATGTTACAAGGCCATAAGAGATCAAGCATCAAATCCCTAACATTAATAACAAAAACTAAAAAGATGATCTTTGTCTGTATCCACCTAAAAACAGTGTGCTTCTAACATTGTACATCTGTGGGAGATTTAAAATTGTTGACCCTTGTTGTGACCACTTTATCATTTCCATAACCAATGGTTTAAATAAACAACATAAAAATAAAAAAATTAGAAGAATAACTTTTCCATGACATTTTACCTTACCTGTTTTGAAATGAACTTTTCTACATGCTATTAAAAGCATTGTATTATTATCTTTCCAACTAAATAAGTTTTTTAGGATCCACATTTCCATTAATGGAAAAAAAAAGTTACAAATACCATCACAAATCTAATTGATATGTTTGTCCATATGGACACAGTTCAAGAGTAACTAGCCATTCAATTTCAAACTCCACCTAATCCCTATGCATAGTCTTCACCATAATAAACCTAAGTATTAGAAGACTTGAAAATTGATCTTTCAAACTTTAGTGTTGAGTCTACTAACATATAGATGTCAAATGAGAGGGATTGATAAGGATTCTCATTTCTCTTTTCAAAACTCGGTGCATATAATTATTATTCAAACACATTGAAAAAAGTATCCTTCAAACTTCAATGTGGATCTTACTAATATTTGGATCTCACACTAGAAGAAGTTTGAGAGGGATTCCACACTTATCTTTTCAAATTTTCATCTTATATTTATGTGAAAAGTTTAGACAAAAGCAAGGACTATTATATACTATAATCTCTTTGTGAACCTTACAGATTCAAAAATGTTATTTTGACAAAAAACATGTTTACAATCTCTTCTCTTAAATTCTGGGTTGATAGGTTTGAGGAGTGGTATCCAAGGTAATTGTAGACTCCATTTGATATGTTGACATTACGAACCTTTATCCAACACAATTCAAGAGAAAATTAGGAAATTTATAATGTTGACTATATAACTAAGACCAAACCCAAAAAAATGTTAAGCTAGATAATAAGGAAGTCTAAGTTGTGATTAAAACAAACACCCTAAATTGCTACAATGATTCTGAACTTAGAATAGAATAAAAATCTAAATTAAATTTATTAATATCAAATATTTTTCTTAATGAATAAATTGTGAATTACTTAACTTGTTTTTTTATAAACTATAGAACTAAATGTAATATCTAATTCTAACCTAGAAATACTACAATTTTTTAGATAAAATAATAATTTAAGAGTATTTTTTAATAATTAGTGAGTTATTGGCCATAACCTAGGAAATATTTAATGTAAAAAAGTAACCTAAATTATCATATCTCATTTACTCTAGTATAACCTAAAAGGCATAGTTCTAATAAAAATTAAAACTTTAAGATTAATCTACAACTTAATCTTGTATTGCTATCTATGATTTTTAAAATAAAATTGAACCCGGATTTCATTAAAGAACATTGCAATAATTGAAGAGAGGCATCATTTTGAACAATGTAAATCATGCCAATTATGAGATCAAGCGACTAGGTGAACAAGAAGATGCGAGATGGAAAACCGAGTTGGAACCAATGTTTAATGAAGTTGGTATAGTGAATCCGTAATGCATGCCAATGCCATTAAATTCTTTGAAAGTGAACATCGAATTGAAGTCACAGTCGCCGAGTTAAACTTAGTGCTGATCCTCATCCATGATTCGACTATTAGAGGGGCCTTGGGTAGACTTGAGTCCCGACTCTTCCACAGTCCAATGAATCACTGATAACCCTGGAAAGACAAATTTTTTCCTTCTATTGCAAATTTACCAGGGCTTACTTATTGATGTGCTGGAAATGAAACTAATTTTTTTTTGCATGGTAAAATTCTTTGTGGCCTTCTATGAAGGCTAAAATGGTCTTTGAAGAGCTCTGAAACCTTCAAATTTGAAACCTACCATCGGCCACGGTCATCCATTGCATACCCAGCCAGAGGGACTACTTTCGGGCAACTACTTCTCGGCTATCCTTGCAATTTAATGTAGACAGGTCCTCGAAAATAGGTTTCATCCTTGCGGAGCCATTGGAGGGAAATGTAAATTTGAATTTTGAATGCATTCCCCTCCATTATTAATTTGAATTTTGAATGAATTCCCCACTCTATTAGACCCTAACTGCAAGATAGAAACCAGTTCAACGACCTCCACCGTATATAATTTCAACGTTTGATGAGAAAATGGTCTCTTCAGCCAGGTAACTTCTTTGATCATAGTTTATTTGACCTCAGCCACCGTGTCTAATATGTAAGATATGTATGGGAAAAGCCTCAAGAAAATTATCAAACGGTTGTTTCATTTGTAGTTGTAGTTTGTCACATAGATCTTAATTATAAGCATGGAGGAAACCATGATTTCTGCATTTTCACAGCGGTAGGTTTATGTTTTATTGAATAAGTTTATTGGGGAAGCAACTTTTGTGGTCCATTTCAGGAATAATTTCCATGCCATGTGCCAGCAGCTCGAGTTTGTTAGATTGGTTGTGGACATCATGTTGAACTGGAAAACCAATTCTTTAAATGAATGCAGAATACACTAGAGGATGCCGAAGAACTTATAGACGAAAGGTCTCCTATGTGAGTTTAGTGTGTTGAATACGTCTAATGAATGGGTTTATCATTCTTCTCATATGCAGAAAGGGTTTTATGGTTTATTATAAGCACTTTCGGGACCAAGTCCAGGAGATGTTTTAATTAGTAAGGTTGTGTAACTTTATGTAGCATGAAGTTTCCATAATAAAAAAATAAAATGTAAATAATATCAAGAACCAAGAGCCATCAAATAACTTGTCGGTGTAATTTTTTTCAAATTTTAATTGAAATAGTTTTTATTTTATATTAATTTTTAATTTAAATACTTTTATTTTTTATTTTTTATTATCATTAACTACACTGACTTATAAATACTATCAATAAAAGATTCACAAAATGTTAATTTAAATACTTTTTTTAAGATGATCTTTTCTATAATTAAAATAAATTCATATTTAAGAAAATACTAATCCAATTCACTTCACAATGCAAACCGTTGTGTAATCATGCTTTCATATAAATTTGATTTGTTTAAATAACAATTAAAACTCACTCCTCAAATAAGTGATGTGTTTTGTATTATTTTACTATAAAATAATCTTCTTAAAATCTAAAAACTTTTTGGGGTGGTTTAATTGGTTAGAGCTTTCAAGACCAAGCCATCGTAGACATGAGGTCTACGTGGAGGGTTTAATTCTCCTGGTCTTTCAAGGTTAGGCACCTAAGTATTATGCCTTAGATAGGCTTTGATATTAGCTTAACAAGGTGAGGCCTCTTCATATGGGCCCCTTGGATTGCTTCTCAATGGATGTAGCCTCCCCATATTTGAGAATAAACCACATTGAAAAAAATCTTTCTTAAACAAAAATAAATTCATATTGCAAACAAAAAAACAATTACTAACTAGAATTCATGTCAGAATTTAAGTTAATATATAAATTAAATTCATTTTACAAACAAAAACACTCATTGTTAATCATCTGGGAGTAAGAGTGTGTAATATTAGTGATTAGAGATCAGGGTGAATCCGCGGACCTGGGTAACACTTTTTGGCAAGCGCATTTCGGCAAAAACAGAAAAACGCACCTCGGTCGAGGGTTTAACAAGCCCTCGACCGAGGTTTTATCAAGCCCTTGACCGAGGTTTTGTTCAGCCCTCGACCGAGGTATTTATTAACCCTCGGTCGAGGTATTAAAACCTCGACCGAGGGTTAAGAAATACCTTGGTCGAGGTATGGACCTCGGTCGAGGTATATACCTCGACCGAGGTGCCTGTGTCGAAAAAATTATAAAAAGAGGCCGCGGGGGCCGCGACCGTCTTTTTTGCAAAATTTCACTGTGGAAGCTCGACTGAGAAACGACGAGCGGCGTAAGGAGAAGCAACCCAAGCACCCTGAAGCAACCCAACCTTGT
>LPNX011163868.1:0-16693 GCA_001517045.1 Pseudotsuga menziesii | reverse complement strand
TAACCGACTTGCACTAGAGATATTTCCAGGATTGTATCCGTATCTGGGGTCTCTTTTGAGAGTTTCAGCCTTTGCTACCCTTCTCATACGGTCGATCCCGCTTGTGACTATCCACCCGAGCATTGATTATATTGAGGTGACCTTAGTTGCCTTACCTAGGTTATCGAGGGGGTACGTCATAGAGGTTATTCTATAGGTTTCCTAGCCAGTTATAGGTCAGACAACACAATTGATTTATGCATTGAAGCTAAGGGCCACTATAATGTGGGATTTTCCTTGCTTTCTAGTTCGTGATCAATTATGGATAATTCTCGAAAGTGTAAGCTGCAAAAATACAATAAGTACAATGCACTTGCAAATTTAGACGATCTCTTTTATAATGTTCCACTACTCCACACTTATAACATTGTACAGGTCCACGACCTCGTCCTCCTCCTTGAACAAAACCTTCACCTTGTCCTCCTCTAAATCCTATGCGAAATCCTCCTTGTTGTTGATACCGCGGTTGATTTAACTGTTGCTACGGCTGATTGAACTGTTGTTGTGGCAATTGATTCAATTGATGCTGGGAATACTATTGTGGTTGAGTATACTCTTTCTAGGTATACTTCGGCTGCTACAAAGCGGACTGCATCTGATTGTACTGCGGATGTGGTGGAGAAAATTGCAGTTGTGACACAAATTGTGGTTTCAGTTGTGGCTCCGATACAAACTGTGGTTGAGGTGGCAGTTGTAGCACATGTGGCTTCTGTTGTGGTTGCTGCATGGTTCAATGGTCTTCTGCCTTCATGTAGTACATGTCCATTTTTCTTTCCTTAAGCAAATTATATTCTTGAAAATCCTTATCTTCATGCCCAATATATTAGAAAAAGGTGCAATACAAATTCATCTGCTCCATGACAATCTTCTGCAGATACATGAAATATTCATGTCGATGCCCATGCACTTGGAAAATTTGCATGGCATGCCTCCATAACTTAATGGATTTGGAGCTCTCGACAGTAAGTAGTTTTTGAAATTTGTGAACTGGTCTTTATGATGTCCTTCTGTGCAACATAGAGTACACCATATTTCTTCATGTCCCTATTTCCCCTTCTTGATGTCCTAAAACTAGATCGTTAAGTTTTCCATTTGAAACTGAATCTGATTCATACCAACTCCTATCTCCCCAACAAGTGAAGCCTCAATCTTCATCGTGATCTCAAGAGCCTCTCTCTGTGTTGAAATCTTTTGCTACATCAAAGGAAATATGATATGCGGTAATAACGCTGCCCAGATAAACCATTCCATATGATGTATATCGCTCATGTCAAAACTGACTCTCGCCATCAACGTCTGAAATTGTTGATCAAAATCCCACAAAGTTTCTTTTGGATATTCCACCTCAGATTTTGGTTTCTTGAACTCTTCAATTGATCATTTTCTTATTTCATCCAGATTCTTTGCTGGAGTCCCTATGGGAACTTGTACAAAATTCATGAACCAGTCTAGTGTGCGAACTCAGAGAGTTGTCACCAACTGACCCTTCTTAACATCATCATCCTGAGCTTGCTTGAGAGTCCAAACGAATTTGCACAAAAATAAGTATTTCTCAGGATCCTCATTCCCATTCCCATGAAACAGAGGTAAATTTACATCATCACCTGCCATCCTAGTCCTTCTTCCTACAATCGTTGATCCGCTGCTATTAGAATGTTGTTGACACGTGGGACAAGCCGATGTTGAACTTGTATTTCTTCCTGATTGTGGCGCAGTGCACGGAGGTTTGGGTACATTCTTGGACATATGAAGACTTGAATACCTATGACACCCATATTATCCAACATTTCATTCCTATCAAAGAAGGTGTCAAACCATTCCAGTGGAAACTAAGAAAGATGCATCTAAAGCTCGAACCGATGATCCAAAATGAGGTAAAGAAATTGCTTGATGCAAAGATCATTTTCAAAGTGTTGAGGCCTGGAAAATCATAGGTGGAAATAGTAAGGGATTCTCCCCAGTCAACGTTCCCAACTAGCCCGTGACTATTTGGTGTAGGGAATCCACCTGGTTTGCAGTCTGGCTACCGTAGGTCAAGTAACAAAACTAAAGGTTTCACCGGTTACGGCCCGGTCCACTGTATATATTTTCTATTTTTGACTTAAAGTATGATATGCATGTGCCTAATTAACATGCAGGGTGATAAAGGATACAAGGAGTAGTCACAAAGTGATGCGCAGGTTCTTACCTTTCGTCTTAGAACTCACAAGCATCTAAATCACATACACAGTAATAAAGTAAATATAACTATCTACCTATCCCAGAATAAACCAGAAATCATTCAAACAAGAACATAGGCCCTAAGAGTTAGAACGATCTCACAGCTAATGGGAAAAAAGCTGGAAAAACGAAATAGTTCATCTTCCACCAATCCATAGCATAACATTTGAACGTCCCATCAAACTTTCTCCGACAGGAAAACAATAATTATTTATTACAAAAAAGTAGTTCTTCTTACAATATCTCTTTACTTGTCTAACTGGGAAAAAGGTCCTTCCTTTCTTCTAAGTCCGCTATATTTATACAAAAAGAATAAGACAGTTGGGCTACCCATAAATAAATCTTGGGCTTCCCCAACTCCCCACCTCCCAAAATTTTTCTTTCTCTAAGTGTTTACAAAATTGCAACATATTACAAAAATGGACAAATATTCACGAGTAGGGCCCCTCTTGATTATTTAGAAATTTCTTCCAAGCCGAAGCCTCTGAGGCGATGCCTTCAAACTTGGAAGGTTCTAAAAAATGAATATTTATCTCGAATTTTGCAGCCTGGTTCTTGATGGCTTCAATTCTGGCTGCACTCAAACGAAGTTGATCTTCTAATAGCTGCACACTGACTGTGGAATGATCTACCTCATTCCTTAAGGTCTGGTCATCGAGAGCTTTGATGTGTTCTATTTTTCTTTCCTCTTCTTAGTACCTTTTCTGCAAAATTTCCACAAACAAGTTGTGGTCCAGAAAAGCATCCATCCTCCATTCAGCTTCTACTTGGCATCGGTTATAAGTAATCAAGATCCTTCTGAAGAATTTTGTACATGCCCCTTTTGTCTTTCTAACAGCCTCCTTGAATTCCTCAGCTGTGTTGAGGGAAAAATCCAATAAGTCGTAGTCCTACTTAAGGGCCTGTCGATATTTCGAGGGCAACTCTACAGGAGCTTCTTGATTGTTCTCTTGTATTTGCAACCTTGATGTCAGGACTTCCAGGATGTCCTGAGATCTATGAACAAAATATGAGGAGGTCTCCAAAATCTCCTCCAACCGACCATCTACTTGCAAAACCCTACATCTTTCCTCTTCTATGGCCATCTGCAATTGAAGCATCTTTGCTTTCTATGCCAGCACATGTTCCTTGAAAGGTTGGAGATTAACCTGTTGTTCTTTGGCTTCCTCCAAAGTTGCTGTCAGAGAGGTAATCTACTCTTGAAGTTTTGTCTCTTGTTCTTGAGATTGCCTCTCATTCGCCTCCAAGGTGGTATTTTGCATATCTAGATCCTCTATCTTTCCTAGCAGCTGTTCTTGCTCTACCCTCAACTCTTGATATTCTTGTTGTATCTTCTCCAGACATTTCTGGGTAGTCTCCATAGATCTTCTCTCTACTTGGAGAACCTGCAATTCAGCCTTTGAAGACTTTATCTGCTTTTGCACGTCTTCAAATTTTCTCTTCAGCTTATTGTTTTCTTCTCTTTCCTTTCTTAGTGTGTCTTTTAGTTGAGAAGAAGACTTCTTAGACTGCTCCATATCTGTCATTATTTTATCTACATTGTCCTCTGAAGCATGGATCAATGCAGCCCGTGCTCTAATAGTGAATCTAGGGTCTCTGTCTGTTTCGTATACAATGGTCATATCAGTTATCATCTTACTAGACATACCTCCTGTTTCAACCTTCTTCTCAGTTATTTTTACTATCCTTTTCCTTTATTTATCATAGAAGATAGTATTAAAATCATGGACTTCTTCCCCTATCTTCTGTTCAAAGGGGACTAGTCTAAGGGTGGGGGCCATAGACTATCCATGTGTGCTAACAGCAGGTACTTCAGGGTCTTGAACATCGGGGTTCTCCATGTCCTAGGTTTGAATGTATGCTATGTCAGAGGCTGACTGTTCTATCATTGTCTGGGTCAGCTTCATCCTCTCTGCCTCCTATTTCTGAAGCACCTCATCTAGTTTCCTTTTTCTTTCTTCTTCTTCAATCTTGGCATCTTCTTCTGCTTTTTTGGCTGCCTCTTGTGCCGCTCTTCCTTTCTCTTCCTCTTCTTGCTTCAGCCACCCTTCGGCTTCTTGGGCTAACCTTTGGGCTTCTTCATTTCGTTTCCCGGTTTCTTCATCGGCCTTTGCTTGCTCATCCTGCCCCTTTCCACCTTTGGTGGTGATCTTCTTTTTAAATCTTTTCCTAAAGGTTGTTATGTTCAATGCACTGCGGAAAATGGACTCTTATCTGTCCCAATGGTGAGTGTATTCAAAATGGACATTGGCTTCTTTGCAGTGCTCAACAACCTTGTTGTGGGAGTCATTCGTGTGGAAGGGCATTTCCCCAAAATGAAACTTTTCCAACTCCTCCACGAATTCATCGGCCTTCTTAACTCTAGTAAACTTATAACTCTCCAACCTGAAAGGCAAAGGAGGATATGCAGCCTTCGCATGTTCAAATAAAAATATTCCTATGCCATCTAGGAAGACTTTCCTAACTACCTCTTTGTGAATTATATAGTGTGTGGCATATTTAGGCAGTAGGGAGGGTGCTCTAGAGCCTCCAAACATTCTGAAATAAAGCCCCTCCTCAGTCAGGTAATAATCAACATATTCCTCGATCACCTGCAGTGCCTCCTCAGACATGCAGTCACATTCTTTTAAGAAAATAAGAGTATATAATGGCATGATAAAATGTTCACTGACCTCCCTGTAGTGACTGTGATACTTGTGAGCCCATAGTGGCTTGTATGCTTAGTAAACAAGTATTGTTTCCCGGTCCCAGATGCACCTTAGGTCTGGGAAAGGTTGATTGCATGGTATGAAATCAATGAGTATGGAGCTCATGTAAAATTCTGACCTCTTTTGGGAAACTCCTCCCAAAGCTAAGGCCATACAGGCTGAAAGGATATTGGACACTATGTTGGCCCAGTTGAAAATGGTCCCTTGTGTCATGACATAAAAAATTATTGGCATCCACTCCAATTTGAATCTTTCTCCATATGATCTCTCAAAAATTATATTGAGCATTAAGGAAATGAACCTGTAAGGGGTTCTCAAGATTGCGGTGTCATATTCTCCCATCGGCCTGGTTCTAAAGTTTCTTCCAGGCATGAGCATTCTCTTGAGGGTCTCGATGCGGTCCATTCTAATGTTCCGCAACCAATCTTCAGTTAAATATATTTGTGCTTCTGGCAGGTGGTAGGCCAGGGCTACATATCCTGGGTTATAGGCAGCATAGCCTTGTTTGTCAACATTCTCAAGAATCATGGTGGTTACATCTACCCTGGGAAGAATCCACCCAATTGGTTCAGAGCATGGAAAGAGCTCCGGTTTTGTAGCAATCTTCATCAATGAAGACCTTTCTATGCTGGCGTATATGCTTTCCTCCTCAAAACCTATATCAGGCACCTCTCGACGTGTGATCAACCTGTAGATGTCTCCCCAATGATAGTCAGGATCTACACTAGTTATGCATTTGGTGTCTTCATAAATATATTCGGTCTTGGTGATGACTTCGACATTGGGATCCTCTTTGACCACAGGGGCCTTCTTCTTTTGACGCTTAGACATTTTCGGTTTGGAGGAATCTTCGTGCCACATATAAAATTGTAATTGTTAGGTTATTTCCGAACAAATTGTAGAGATTGAGATAACAATGTAAACGTTTTACCTCATCTGCGTTCAACATGACGGCAATTAATCCAATTAAGAAAATATGTTCACACCAATACTCTTGTCTAACACTGAAATTGGCTCAGTCAACAAAGCTTGAGTGGGAAACAAAGTCTACGTTAAAATGAAGAGACCTCGGGCTTTCTATGGGCGCCATGGCCACTACGCTATGTGGAATAATAGGGGCACTTATTCTAGTCATTCAACGGGGTGCTTTAGGAAAAATCACTGCATATGTGCATTCTACGGTCCATCTTAGGTTGGGTGATGCTATACTATCCTAGATCGGTTCGGGTTCGAATTCGACCGCGAATCGGGTCGCTCGTAACAACGAGGTAAAAAAAATTCATGGTTCGCAAGACGTTGGAGACCGGACCAGTGGACAAATTTCGACGTTCCCCAAGAAAACCCTGAACATCGCCACCCAAGTCGACCAAGCATAAAATGAGGCAAACCGGTGCAGATAGCGTAACGGTCATTTGCACCAATTTCCCCAACCATCAAGTGCAGGGTCGAAAACCATAACGGCCACAAAAGCAAACTACCTCGTGGGAAACAAAACTCCCCTACTGACAGTGCCAAGACTTGCCTTCCCATATATACATGTCACGATGGAAAATAGCGTGAAAAAACTAACCGCAGCAACAAATAATTACAACATCCAGTTGAATGGAAAGGGATAATAGGTAAAAGAGCCTACCTGGCACTGCTGCACGACTGCCGAGAGGAAGGCCATTTAGTTTCCACGGAAAAGCCACCTAGGAACTAGGGTACCGACAGCGAGGGTCCTGGTTAGCTCGAGCAACAACGAAAGCGCAGCGATAGTTCGAAATAACAATAAAATAATCAACTTACCCGACCCCATATATATATATATATCCGGTCAACCATAAGCGGCGGGAGAAAACATTGGATGGTGAAAACACAAGGATCAGAGATCATATGAACATCTCCTACCGTAACGTCGGGTGGTAAAACAACTAGGTGAACCACTGAGACATCCAGGAAAAACCAATAAAGCATCAGATCTCGCAAGATTAAAACGTCGGAGCAATATATGGATGAGGAGCCACAACGGCGGAAACATAAACAACATCACGTTCCGCAACAGGCAAAAACTGAATCAGAGAAAAAACCAACTTAATGACTGGAAAGACAGTGCTTTTCGAAGCCACAACGACGGACGCCGAAAACTTAAGGATCGGTGAAATAAATTGACGGGATCGGAAAAAATAAGGTGATGCGTCATCCACTACTGCAGAAAACTTTGGGACAATATGTCCCGATGGAAATCCAAATGACAACCAATTGATACAAAAGTGAATAAAAGCATTGGATAAAACAATCGGACCTGGTCTCTTATTACTTCTCTGCAATAGTGGGAGTGCAAGTGACTAAACTTCCGATTCAAACACTCAAAAATGCATTCAAAGGAAAGGTAAACTTAAACAAGTAGTGAAACATTTCTAGCATTGGGAATAGTTTTTCTGCAGAATCATCAAACCAAATCACAGTCAAACCAAAATAAGCAAAAGGAGGGTCCCGAAAATTTTTTGAATTTTGGGAAAATGTTGCAGCTACAGCAATTGGCGACTACCTGGTGAACCCCATATTTTTTACTTAACTTCTTCCCAAGAAAAGACTGTCTAGCTCAAAATTTCGATTCTTCGAGATGTTTGTATTCATGAGTTGGCTAACCCATGCATTTAAATCATTGAGAAGCAGTTCATTCTTTGGGGTAGTGGGAACACTCAAAATATTCGCAAGTCTGAATAACTCTTTTGAGGCCTAATCAGTGAGATTTATTTTACCCCTATCTTCAGGTAGTTTCTAGCTTGGACACCACAGGATCGTAACATATGGTAAACATCATTATTCCTTTGTTCCTCAATCCCATGCCAATTTCACTTTTGTGCCATTTGAACTTTTGTTCTTTTGAGTCCTCCATCTGCCTTTCTTTCTGAATTTTATTCAGGCTCTTCTATCCATAGTGTCCTTTTGTGTGAGAGAAGAATTTACTTTTAATCTCACGGATGGAGAAGAACTTTTGGCAATTTGAAATTCATGTTTTTGATACTTTGCTTTAATATGTATTGTTTCTTTTAAGGTGTTTTGACTCTTGATAGCCTTTATGCTTTTTGAAATCATGGCCTGGGATCATTTATATATAGTAAACTGTTTGCCTTGCTTCCTTTCCATGGGCCCTTCGGCATCACTCCCTAGGATATTTTAAATGTGAAATGGATGGAGCCTCGAAATAGTATTCCAGACCTCTTAATTCTGAGTTATTTATAAGGGGTTAAGTAGGGCTTCAATGAGTGCATGGCCAATTAGGAACACTTCCTACTAGAAGACATTCTATTGTTAGAAGCGCAGTATTTTCCTCAAGATTTCAGTTAATTAAGAACCCTGATGTTTCCAATGCAACCAAAAGTTTGCCTCTTTATTCAAAACCAAAATAACTAGAAACAAAATGGTAAATCAAGACAAAACAACAACAAATTATTTATGTACAAAATAATTAAAACAAAAGAAAAAGAAAAAGGTGCCCACTTCTGAAAATCCTTTAACCTGGTGAGTCAAGGGGTGGGATGGATTGTAGACATGAGATACTTAACCATGGTCTAACTATGCTATTTTTGAAATTGAAACCATGTCTACCAGTCTACAGTCATCCTTATCAGCCTACGGAAGTTGAAGGAGTTCAGGCTAGGTGTCAATCATAGAACTGGCTTTTCCTGAGGCATGATATCTTAGTTCAAGCTCCGTTAGATAATTTCCTAGAACAAAATTAGCAGATTCATTTCCTTCCCCTAGCTTGGTGATAGTATGTTTCATGTAAGGTTCTCTCAAAATTTTAATCTGATTTGGGGTACCCTTATGAGGTAACCATAAATGAGACCAGTCTGAAGAAAAATACCCATTTAACCTGGCAGACCAATCTTAGTTCAGAATAATCCCATATCCATCCGGTATGTCAGCCACCATAATGTCAATAAATTGACATATCTTGTTATTTGCAGATAAGCGTATGAGAACATTCTTCATTTCTCCCACTACTTTGACACTTGTTCTGTCTAGTTGCACTACTTCCCAGGCTGTGGGCTTTGGATGCCCATTAATATTTTTGCAAACTTCAAGTGGCATAACATTTACCGATGATCCAGAATCTACCAAGCAATTATGCACGTTATGATTCAGCACTTCTAGAGTCAATAGAAAAGGTGGGGTTTTAGCTTTTTCTTCCCAACTTGGTTTGATGTCTTCTTCCCCCGGTTCGTTTTTTGTGGGTACCTATTTTTTAGGCTCAATTTTTTCAGTATTTTCTTTGTTAACATCTACTTGTCCTTCCATAAGCTTGGTGTGCCTGTCGATTTGCTCTGTTTCCTGGTTGACAGTAGTGACTTCAGGTGTTTTATCTTCAACATTGTCATTTATTTGTATCTTGACATTCTTTTGCAACTTCTTAATCTTTGAAATTGTTGCATTGTCTTTAATTATCAGATCCATGTCTTTTGTTACTGTTGGTATGTTTTCAGGTTTAAGAGTGCTCTTTTCTGTGTCGAAAAGCGAGACACAGTCCCATAAGAACATGGTATCATCTTCTTGTTTCTCTATGGTCTTGTTATTCTTTTCTTCTCCCTCGTTGTCTTTTGTCAATTTAGAATCCAAGAGTTGGTTCATTACCAATGTCATCGAATTTAACCATTGAGGACAGTTCTTTTCAGAATGAGGTTGTTGGTGAAAAGTACAGAAATTGTCCCCCCCACTTCTGAATTATGTGGAGGGGTTTTCAAATGGTTGTTATCCTCCCTTTTTTGGTAGTAGGGTTTATAATTTTTCTGAACTTCCCTTTCTTTCTCCAGATCTATTATTCTGTTGGAGAGTTTTGGAATCATTTTTAGCATTCCTTCAAAATCATGTGATTGCTCCTCTTTAGGTTTAGACAGCAATAAGGCTCTTCTCCCGGTAGTTTTTTCTTTAGGTAGCTCGGGATAATCTTCTATATTCAATCAACACCTTGTCTGAGGGTCTGTCAGTTTTAAAAAGTTCTTGAGGTATGTGGAAACCTTCGAGTGAAATGATGTACCTTCTCATTCTTTTCTTTTTTTTAAAAACCAAGACCTTTCATTAGTGATGCATGCATCTTTTGGGCTGCATATTTACTTCTGAAAATCCTTTCGAAGGGGTCCCAATCGGGAATAGAATTTGTAGGCAAACCAAAGTACCAGGATGCTTCTGCTCCCTTAAGGGTATGCGGGAACAATCTATAGACAACATCCTCGTATTCCCCAGCCCTTAACCCTTCTATTGCTAAATAGAAACTTTGTAGGTGGTCATCTACAAGAATATTTTCATCGGGATTAAACTTAGGCAGCAACTTCTCAAAAGCTTGAGGTAGGTTATGCAACGGAGGTGTCAGTTTCAAAGGTGATCTAGATTTCCACGCCGATGGTGGGTTGGGCTGATTCACATTTATACTAGCCATGAGCAAAGGTGAAAGAACAGGAGTCTGAGTAAGGAACACCGTAAGGTAAAAATTGTCTTACTTGCTTCAAAGGTGGAACCAAAACTTGTAATTCTGCTCCTACAAGTTCTTCCAAACTCTAAGTACTTGGGTCACGACAAAAGCTTCCAAAATGTTGCTGGTGGGGTAATCTCGAGAAAAAAAGCCATGCACTCGCTGCCCTCCTTCTAGCGCGAGAAACTGTTGAGGCCTGGAAAATCATAGGCGGCAATAGCAAGGGATTCTCCCCAGTCAACATTCCCAACTAGCCCGTGACAGTTTGGTGTAGGGAATCTATCCGGTTTGCGGTCCGGCTACCGTAGGTCAAGTAACAAAACTAAAGGTTTCACCAGTTACGGCCCGATCCACTGTATATATTATTGTATTTTTGACTTAAAGTATGATATGCACGTGCCTAATTAACATGCAGGGTGATAATGGATGCAAGGAGTAGACACAAAGTGATGCGCAGGTTCTTACCTTTCGTCTTAGAACTCACAAGCATCTAAATCACATACACAGTAATAAAGTAAATCTAACTATCTACCTATCCCCGGGGAGCCAAACTGTAACTTATTAATGAGAAATATATATTGTACATGCATTATAAAGAGAAATTATAGATAGTTGATATTCCTTTCCACAACACATGAACGATTAAAGATATTTAGACAATCAGATAGACAATTGCTTATGAATAACATTCATTACTCATGGTGGTAATTTCACAGAATAAACCAGAAATCATTCAAACAAGAACATAGGCCCTAAGAGTTAGAACGATCTCACAGTCAATGGACAAAAAGCTGGAAAAACAAAATATTTCATCTTCCACCAATCCATAGCATAACATTTGAACATCCCACCAAACTTTCTCCGATAGGCAAACAATAATTGTTTATTGCAAAAAAAAGTAGTTCTTCTTACAATATCTCTTTACTTGTCTAACTGGGAAAAAGGTCCTTCCTTTCTTCTAAGTCCGCTATATTTATACAAAAAGAATAAGACTGTTGGGCTTCCCATAAATAACTCTTGGGCTTCCCCAACTCCTTGCCTCCCAAATTTTGCTTTCACTAAGTGTTTACAAAATTGAAACATATTACAAAAATGGACAAATATTCACGAGGAGGGCCCCGCTTGATTATTTAGAAATTTATTCCAAGCCGAAGCCTCTGAGGTGATTCCTTCAAACTCATAAGATTCCAAAAAATGAATATTTATCTCGAATTTTGCAGCCTGGTTCCTGATGGCTTCAATTCTGGCTACACTCAAATGAAGTTGATCTTCTAATAGCTGCACACTGACTGCGGAATGATCTACCTCATTCCTTAAGGTTTGGTCATCGAGATCTTTGATGTGTTGTATTTTGCTTTCCTCTTCTTGGTACCTTTTCTGCAAAATTTCCACAAACAAGTTGTGGTCCGGAAAAGCATCCATCCTCCGTTCAGCTTCTACTTGGCAACGGTTATAAGTAATTAGGAGCCTTCTGAAGAATTATGTACATGCCCCTTTTGTCTTTCTAACAGCCTTCTTGAATTCCTCAGTTGTGTTGATGGAAAAATCCAATAAGTCATGGTCATGCTTAAGGGCCTGCCGATCTTTCAAGGGAAGCACTATAGGAGCTTCTTCATTGTTCTCTACTCTTTCCATCCTTGCTGTCAGGACTTCCAAGATGTCTGTAGATCTATCAACAAAATATTAGGAGGTCTCCAAAATCTCCTCCAACCGACCATCTACTTGCAAAACCGTGCATCTTTCCTCTTCTATGGCCGTTTGCAACTGAAGCATCTTTCCTTTCTGTGCGAGCAAATTTTCCTTGAAAGGTTGGAGATTAACCTGTTGTTCTTTGGCTTCCTCCAAAGCTGTTGTCAGAGAGGTAATCTGCTCTTGAAGTTTTTTCTCTTGTTCTTGAGATTGCCTCTCATTCGCCTCCAAGGTGGTCTTTTGCAGCTCTAGATCCTCTATCTTTACTAGCAGTTGTTCTTTCTATGCCCTCAACTCTTGATATTCTTGTTGTATCTTCTCCAGACATTCCTAGGAAGTCTCCGTAGATCTTCTCTCTGCTTGGAGAACCTGCAATTCAGCATTTTAAGACTTTATTTCCTTTTGCACATCTTCAAATTTTCTCTTCAGCTTATTGTTTTCTTCTCTTTCCTTTCTTAGTGTGTCTTTTAGTTGAGAAGAAGACTTCTTAGACTGCTCCAGATATGTCATTATTTTATCTACATTGTCCTCTGAAGCATGGATCCATGCAGCCCCTGTTCTAATAGTGAATCTGGGGTCTCTGTCTATTCCATATACAATAGTCGTATCAGTTATCATCTTACCAGACAGACCCCTTGTTTCAACCTTCTTCTCAGTTATTTTTACTATCCTTTTCCTTTCTTTATCATAGAAGATAGTATTAAAATCAGGGACCTCTTCCCCTATCTTCAGTTCAAAGGGGACTAGTCTAAGGGTGGGGGCCATAAACTGTCCAGGTGTGTTGACGGCAGGTTCTTCCGTGTCTTGAACATCGGGGTTCCCCATGTCCTGGGTCTGAATGTCTGCTATGTCAGAGGCTGACTGTTCTATCACTGTTTGGGTCAGCTTCATCCTCTCTTCCTCCTATTTCTGAAGCTCCTCATCTAGTTTCCTTTTCCTTTCTTCTTCTTCAATCTTGGAAAAGGAAAAGGCTATTGGACACTATTTTGGCCCAGTTGAAAATGGTCCCTTATGTCGCGACATAAAAAATTATTGGCATCCACTCCAATTTGAAGCTTTTGCCATGGGCTCTCCCAAAAATTCTATTGAGCATTAAGGCAATGAACCTGTAAGGGGTTCTCAAGCTTGCAGTGTCATATTCTCCCATCGGCCTGGTTCTAAACTTTCTTCCAGGCATGAGCATTCTCTTGAGGGTCTCGACGAGGTCCATTCTGATGTTCCGCAGCCAATATTTAGTTAAATATATTTGTGCTTCTGGCAATTGGTAGGCCAGGGCTACATATCCTAGGCTATAGGCAGCATAGCCTTGTTTGTCAACATTCTCAAGAATCATGGTGGTTACATCTGCCCTAGGTAGAATCCACCCAATTACTTCAGAGCATGGAAAGAGCTCTGGTCTTGTAGCAATATTCATCAATGAAGACCTTTCTATGTTGGCGTATATGCTTTCCTCCTCAAAACCTATATCAGGCACCTCTCGACGCGTGATCAACCTGTAAATGTCTCCCCATTGATACTCAGGCTCTACACTAGTTATGCATTTGGTGTCTTCATAAATATATTCATTGTTGGTGATGACTTCGACATTGGGATCCTCTTCGACCATAGGGGCCTTCTTCTTTTGACGCTTAGACATTTTGGGTTTGGAGGAATCTTCCTGCCACATATAAAATTGTAATTGTTAGGTTATTTCTGAACAAATTGTAGAGATTGAGATAATAATGTAAACGTTTTACCTCATCTGCATTCAACATGATGGAAATTAATCCAATTAAGCAAATATGTTCACACCAATACTCTTGTCTAACACTGAAATCGGCTCAGTCAACAAAGCTTGAGTGGGAAACAAAGTCTACATTAAAATGAAGAGACCTCAGGCTTTCTATGGGCGCCATGACCACTACGCTATGTGGAACGACAGTGGCACTTATTCTAGTCATTCAACAGGGCGCTTTAGGAAAAAATACTACATATGTGCATTCTACGTTCCGTCTTAGGTTGGGTGATGCTATACTACCCTAGACCGGTTTGGGTTCGAATTGCATCGCGAATCGGGTCGCTCGAAACGGAAAGGTAAAAAAAGGTCATGGTTCACAAGACACTGGAGACCGGACAAGTGGAAAAATTTCAACATTCCCCAAGAAAACCCTGAACATCCCCCCCACCCCCCCCGAGTTGAGCAAGCATCAAATGAGGCAAACCGGTGCAGACAGCGTAACGACCGTCTGCACCAATTTCCCCAACCATCAAGTGCAGGGTCGAAAACCATAATGACTGCGGAATGAAACTACCCCGTGGGCAACAAAACTCCTCTACTGACAGTGCCAAGACTCACCTTCGCATATATACATGTCATGACGGAAAACGGCATGAAAAACCTAACCGCGGAAACAAATAATTACAACATCTAGTTGAACGGAAAGGGATAATGGGTACAAGAGACTACCTGGCACTGCTGCGCGACTGGCGGGAGGAAGGCTATTGAGTTTCCACGGAAAATCCACCTAGGAATGAGGGTACCGACAGGGGGGGTCCTAGCTAGCTCGAGCGNCAAGATTAAAACGTCAGAGCGATAGATGGATGAGGAGCCGCAATGGTGGAAACATAAATGACATCACGTTCCGCAACAGGCAAAAACTGAATCGGAGAAAAAACCAAATTAATGACCGGAAAGAGAGTGCTTTTCAAAGCTGCAACGACGGACGCCGAAAACTTAAGGATCGGTGAAATAAATTGACGGGATCAGAAAAAATAAGGTGATACGCCATCCGCTATTGCGGAAAACTTAGGGACAGTATGTCCCGATGGAAATCCAAATGACAGCCGATTGAGACAAAAGTGAATAAAAGCATTGGATAAAACAATCGGACTTGGTCGCTTATTACTTCTCCACAACGACGGGAGTGCAAGTGACTAAACTTCCGATTCAAACACTCAAAAATGTGTTCGAAGGAAAGTTAAACTTAAACAAGTATTGAAACATTTCTGGCATTAGGAATAGTTTTTCTATAGAATCATCAAACCAAATCACAGTCAAACCAAAATAAGCAAAAGGAGGGTCCTGAAATTTTTTTGAATTTTGGGAGAATTTGGCAGCTGCAACACAAAGTTAGGCACTCAAAATGGGTGGAAAATTTGGTGCCAGTTAGAAATAAATCTGGTGAAATAAGATTATGTGTAGAATTTATAAATCTTAACTGAGCTTCAGATAAAGATAATTACCCAGTTCCACCAATGGAAAAATTATTACAAATGGTCTCAGGTTCTGAACTCTTGTCCCTATTAGATGGGTTTTCAGGCTACAACCAAGTGTTGGTAGCTGAGCCTGATAGGAAGAAAACCACATTCTGAACAAAGTGGGGAAATTTTGTGTATAGAAGGATGCCTTTTGGGCTCATCAATGCTGGAGCCACTTTTCAAAGGGAAATGGACATTGCTTTCTGGGGATTAATTGACCACTATGTGGTAGTTTATCTAGATGATGTAACGGTTTTCTCTAAGAAGAGAGAAGATCATATGTTTCATTTGAAATAGATTTTTGATCGAGGTAGAAAATATGACATATATTTGAATCCTAAGAAAAACATCTTCGATGTATTGGAAGGAAAGTTGTTAGGCCATATTATTTCTAAGACAAGAATCTCCATATACCTAGGAATGATAGAATCCATATCTCAAATTCCGTTACCCCAGAACAAAAAGGGAATGCAATCATTCATGGGTACTATAAATTTTGTTTGAAGGTTTGTCCCTAACTTTGCACAGATAGTAAAACCTTTGGAACAAATGATAAAATAGAGTGTACAATTTAAAAGGATCGAGAAATAAAAGGTTTCATTTAACAACATCAAATTGGCAATAGCTCACACACCTTCTCTTGAAAGTCATGATTTTAAAAAGATTTTATTCTTTACAGTTTTTCCTCTGATAACTCACTCGTAGCACTACTCACACAAAGAGATGAAATGGGATACATTAGAAGAAATTTCAATTTAAAATGGGCCTTCCAAAAATAATACAAATTCCATGTCATCATGTATGAGCCCATCAAAATGCTTTAAAATTAAAAAAGGGAGCACCTCTTAAACAAATTTTTAATATAAATTTGGGAATAGGTATCATAAGAAAAACTGCTTTTTTTATCGTATTTTTGACATATCTCCCTGTGTTTTTACTCAAATTTCGATCAAGATAGCTCATTGGATTTGGAATTAAATTCCGCATCCAATGAGTACCCACTCGGCATACTTTTACAGGGCCCTGCTACTCCAAAAATAAGAAATACCTGAAAAAATGTGATGATGACACTACTAGATTTTGATCCAAAATCCGATGGTTTTTTTCGACGGCGCGTGGATTTTTTATTTTAACCGTGCCAAAAATCAGAAAGATTAAATTTTTTTTTGAAATAATGGGCATAAGCGTCGCTTAAGTGACGACGCTAAAATTGCTATCCTCCTAAGTGTCGCTTAAGCGACGGTTTTCCTCCTAAGTGTCGCTTAAGCGACGGTTTTCCTCCTAAGTGTCGCTTAAGCGACAGTTTTCCTCTCCATGTTTCCTTTTAAAAGATTATAGGTTTAAA
>LPNX011163846.1:136982-204077 GCA_001517045.1 Pseudotsuga menziesii | reverse complement strand
CAACAATGAATCTTCTGCTATAGGATGGTTTTTCTTCTTGTACTCTCTTCTAGGTAAGTCAGGGATAATTGGCAACCCTCCAAGCTTCTTTATGTATGCCCGAGTGTGTCTTCTTAGGTCGTTAACTACTTCATTACCAACATCATATAGATGTTCTCTTTTTTCTTCTTCCGGAATTGGATTGCGCGGTCCACTACTTTCAGAGCTGTAACCATCGAAATAATCTCGGGAAAACGGGTTTCCTCGGCTAGCCATGCACTGGCGGCCCTCCTTCTAGCGCCAAAACTGTTGAGGCCTGAAAATTCGCAGGCGGCAACAGTAAGGAATTCTCCCCAATCAATGTTCCCAACTAGCCCGTTGACTGTTTGGAATAGGGAATCCGTCCGGTTTGTGGTCCGGCTACCGTAGGTCAAGAAACAAAACAAAGGCTTTACCGGTTGCGGCCCGGCCCACCGAGTTTTTGTGTTTTTTCCTTTAAGAAATGAAATGCAAGTGCCTAACTAAATGCAGGGTGATCAAGATGCAGGGAGCGGTCACAATGTGATGCGCAGGTTCTTACCTCTCGTCTTATGCTCGCTAGCAACCAAATCAAATACATTAAGAAATAAACTAACTATCTAATCTATCCCTAGGGAGCAGAATTATCATGTCGGATGAGTAATACAATCAGTACATGCATTGTGAAATGTTTTCAGATAGCTAAGACTTTCTTCCAAAACACATGAACACTCTACAAGATACTTCAACAACCAGATAGTTGATTATTTATGAACAAGCCAATATTACTCACCATGGAAAACCACATCACAAAAATAAACTTAAGAATATCCCAGCAAGAACATAGGTTCAGAAATCAGAACATTCTCACAGTTAAAGAGTCACAACTGAAAACGAAATAGTTCCTCTTCACATAGCTCAATTAAATACAGGTGATGTATTCCATATTGCACCTCTTCCAGCAAGCAAAGTTTGCAGTCTCTCATGTAAAACGAAGTAGTTCCTCTTACAATAGATGGTTTACAAAATTTCCCAGGGAAAAATCCCTGTCTCATTCCTACTTTCAGATATTTAAACTACCATTTGCGACCCTTCAGGCTTCCCTGAAACGTGTGTCTTTCCAGTTGCCAAAACGTTCTTGATCCCCCATCTTTCAACGCACATTCATGATTGGTTGGGTAACTGTCGGGCCTTTCAGAACTCCACGTTTTCTATTAAACGGTCTGTATTTCTCCACGTCGTGGCATTTTGATCGCTCACCTGCAACCGATCGACAAGCATCATCCACTGGGGTTACGTTATAAAACAAAATAGTCAGCTCTACTCATGAAACAACCAGCCCGCAAGGAAATCACCAGGCGTCGATACCACTACCTTAACCATGGCAGGAGACTTACTGGTGGCTCAACAATACTTACGTCGGATGGGTAGACCACTCCACAGGCGGGAAACATCATTAATCAAACGTCGGAAGGATGGTACATCGGAAGTTGAAAGGATCTCCCAGCCGAAACGACGGACGAGACAAAGGTTGGAGACAAGCGATGAGGGAAGGAGGGGGATAAGTCGGATGTCGGGAGACATTAGAATCGGAAGCTCAAAGTATCTCCCAGCCGCAACGGCGGACGAGTCAGGGCTACGGGAAAGCGACTTAAGGTTAAATACGAATCGGACGTCGACGATATCTAGAAAGTCGGACGCTAGAATGATCTGAGGGCTGCAACGGCAGCGGAAAAGAAGACTAATGGCTTCCGATCTGAAATTAAAAAGAGGTCCGATCGCAAGAAACAACCAAATATTCAAACAGTTTTAAGGATCAGGCACAGCTGGGTTCATTCTTTCTTCGAAAAGGAAACTCTGACAACCAAAACTTTTCCTTTTCTTCGACCAAAAAACCAGACATCCATGCCTCAATCCGAAACTGAACAAGGCATAAATAAACGAGCTGACATCCACTTTCAAAGAAAAAACTAAAAGAAAAACGCCTGAGAGGCTCAAGAGTTTCACGACCCAACCAAGCACAACGATGAGGAGGGGCCCAGAATTTAAATAGAGTAAATTTAGGGAGAACAGTTGCGGCAACAACACCTTCTTTGTTGAAATGGCTCCACAGATGAAGCAAAAGTATCTGTCAATCTTCTATAACTCTTCTACCATGCTACTGGAATGGTGATTCACATTTACATCCCAAGTATTGTTACAGAACACTTTCATAGCACCATATGAAAACATATTTTGACTATATTTTTCTTCAACACTAAGTCTTCACTATCCTCCATTTTACTCAAATATTCTATCCATGTCAGATATCTAGGTGAATCTATGTACATTCTCATTATCAGTGAATAGAGTTTCTAATGAATATGATTTTTATTTATGTAGAACATCAACTATAGGAAACTTTATGGTTTGATTCATAGGGGCTACTCTTCAGTGAAGACACTGCATCATCTTGCTTTTGGGTTATATACAGTCTGATTGATTATCGGTCTCTGAGATCTGTAGGATCATCATGTTTAAGCTTGTTTTTCTCCATATTTATGTCTTCCATCTCTGATTGAAGGGTTTGTCATTTGGAAGATTGCATGTAAGCTACATCGTCTAGTCCTTTGATGCTACCATATCTGTCTGCATCAAGTTTTTTCTCTTGTATAGGTAAAGTATTCTCTGTACATAGAAACAACAACTCATTTTGCAACACTTCCATTTCTTCCTTGAGTTTTTGATGCTCTTTAACTCCTCTATTAGGATCTGCCTTGAGACATGTGATATCTTCCTTGAAGTGAAGCAGGACTTGCTCAAGCGAAACGTATTACTCTTTGAGACTTTTCTACGTATCTGGATTTGTAAACTATTATTTTGTGAGTGAGTCAGTATCGTGTTGGAAAAACTCTCATTTTTTTAGTATAATATGTAGTTGTTGTTTACCCTAGCTGATATTCATTCAGAAGCGCAGCTCTTTCTGATTCTAGAACATGGATAAAAATTTCCTATTTTAGTATGGAGGCTTTGAGGTTGGCTATCTCCCTCTTGAATCCACTGTTCTATTCTCACAACTATTTTGATTTCCTCTTAAAGGCATGGTATCCTTCTGATGTCCTGAGCACTTGTTCTGCCAATAGTTTGTTGTGATTCTGAAGAGAAGCATGTGTTTCTTGGATATCTTGGTTTTTACTTTTATTCTCCCTAGAATAAGCTTCTAACTTGTTTGAATGTCTTGTTTTTCTCTTTTAGGTCATTCAGGTGTTCCTCCATGTCACCCACTAGTTTGTCTTTCAGTGCCAATTCTGCTGCCATGATTTCTTTCTCCCTTCCCAAGGTAGAGAACATAATGTGAAGGTTCTTAAGGTCAGTGAGTTTTGTTGAACCTCCTTGTGTAGCTTGTGATTTTCTTCTTGTCCGTCTTCCAGCTCTTCCTACAAATTATTGACATCAACTGGCTCTTCCATACATCTGTTCATTTCACTTGTCAATCTGGTGTTTTCACTATTGGATTTGACAAGTCCTTGTAAAAGATCCCCAATTTGTTTCTATTGGATGTCAACAAGCTCAGTTTTAGCTTTCACTTCCTGTAGAAAAAGGGTAAATTGATCTTGCATCCAATCAAACTGCCCAGAATTTTCTTTTCGAGGATCCTTAATTTCCATCAATAAATTAGACATTCCATCTCTATAACTTCTCGTTCTCTTCAGCTCCCAGGATTCTTCAGTTCTAAGGCTTCTCTTTCCTTCCTGCAATAACAATTCTTCTTGCATAATGTTACATTCTTTCTGAACATTTATATCATTCTATGTGCTCACTACGGGATTGTTCTCCTCCTCTGATGATGATTCACCTTTCATTTTATCAGTTTTAGGTGTGGAAACTCCACCCCATCCACATACTACCTTTTTGACCCCATCATTATTTTGAACAGACCTTTGCAATTCCGTTTTGAGAGCCTTGTTCTCTTCTTCTGAGGTGACCAATTTTTTCTGCAAATATTCAATTTTCGTATGAATATTTTTTCTACAAATATTCAATGTTCACCAACCCATATGTAACCATTGAGGCCCAGAATCAGATCAACCCCATATTGCTCCAAATGATGAAATTGTTGCTTCAGTCGCTTGATTAGATAAGCAGAAGTTGTAATAAGATGACCATTTTCTAACTGCCAAAAAAACAATTAGAATCACATGAAATTGATTTTAGCAGTCACTACAACGCAAATAAATCAGATACACATGGAGTTATAATCGGGTTCCCTGAACCCTGCCATACAAAAGAATGAAATTTGAGACAAAACATGTAGTGGAGAAAACTCGCTAGTGGGAGCTTGATATCTATCCACATATGTAATAAATGTGCATCAACCTTATGTCACTCAACATTAGTGTGTAGCCATTGAAGGCTAATACAGCATAAAAGTGTAACAATTAGTGGGAAATCACAAATGCTTACACTGAAATATACACTCAACTTAGCAACAGTCCCAACTTACGCACTTAGCATTGTGCCTTGTAAAGGCAATGTGAAAGATTAGCTTGTACTGAGTACCCCTTCATACACAAACGACTCTTGTTCAACCTAATTATACCGCATTTAGATGCTATATTGTACTACTTCCCATTTTAAACATTTGGTATTTCGAAAACACTAGAGAAACAACATAAGGCAATATCCCAAGCTAACAAACAAATTAACTAGGTTTTATTTATATTAAAAACAAAGTGGGCATTAGAATTAATGAAATTGAACCCAACCTTGCCATACTTGAGACTCCTTGCTTGAAGATGCAAGCTTCCATCGTGCTGAAAACTAGGAACTTCAACCTATCCATTACACGGATTTTAAATCTTTTTCATTAGTCAAACTTTTGTGTCATTTCCCTTGGAAAATCAAAATTTCCTTGAAATAATACACATTTTATTTCAGATTTGAAGAAGCAAAGTAGTTTAGAACGTACACAGATAACATCATGTTCTTCAAACATACTCCGCATGTTCAACTCATCCACTGATATCTTTCTCCCTTCGCAAGGTAGAGAACATAATGTGAAGGTTCTTAAGGTCGGTGAGCTTTGTTGAAACCTCCTTTGTAGCTTCTGATTTTCTTCTTGTGCGTCTTCAATCTCTTCCTACAAATTATTGGCATCAACTGGATCTTCCATACATCTGTTACTTTCACTTGTCAATCTATTTTTTTCACTATTGGATTTGACAAGTGCTTATAAAAGATCCCCAATTTGTTTCTGTTGGATGTCAACAAGCTTAGTTTTAGCTTTCACTTCATGTAGCAAAAGGGTAAATTGCTCTTGCATCCAATCAAACTGTGGAGAATTTTATTTTCGAGGATCCTTAATTTCCATCAATAAATTAGACGTTCCATCTCTAGAACTCCTCATTCTCTTCAGCTCCGAGGATGCTTCAGTTCTGAGGCTGCTCTTTCCTTCCCGCAATAACAATTCTTCTTGCATATTGTTGCATTCTTTTTGAACATTTATATCATTCTATGTGCCCACTATAGGATTTTGCTCCTCCTCTGATGATGATTCACATTTCATTTTATCGGTTTGAGGTGTGGAAACTCCACCCCATCCACATACTGCCTTTTTGACCCCATCATTATTTTGAACAGACCTTTGCAATTCCATTTTGAGAGCCTTGTTTTCTTCTTCTGAGGTGACCAGCTTTTTTTGCGAATCTCCAATTGCCATCTGAAGATTTTTTCTGCAAATATTCAATGCTAACCAACCCATATGTAACCACTAAGGCCCAGAATAAAATCAACCCCATACTGCTCAAGATGATGAAAATGTTGCTTCCGTCGCTTGACTAGATAAGCAGAAGTTATAATAAGCTAAACATTTTCTAACTGCCAAAAAAACAAATAGAATCACATGAAATTTATTTTAGCAATCACTACAACGCAAATGAATCAGATACACATGGAGTTATAATCGGGTTCCCTGAACCCTCCCATACAAAAGATAGAAATTTGAGAAAAAAAAGTAATGGAGAGAACTCGCTAGTGGGAGCTTGATATATGTCCACATATGTAATAAATGTGCATCAACCTTCTGTCACTCAACATTTGTGTGTATCCATTGAAGGCTAATACAACATAAAAATGTAACAATCAATGGGAAATCACAAACACTTACACTAAAAGATACACTCAACTTAGCAACAGTCCTAACTTATGCACTTAGCATTTTTCCTTGTAAAGGAAATGTGAAATATTAGCATGTACTAAGTACCCCTTCATACGCAAACGACTCTTGTTTAACCTTATTAGACCACATTTACATTCTATATCACACTACTTCCCAGTTTAAACATTTGGTATTTCCAAAACACCAGAGAAACAACATAAGGAAGAATCCCTAGCTAACAAACAAATTAACTAGGTTTTATTTATATTAAAAAAAAGTGACCATTAGAATTCATGAACTTGAACCAAACCTTGCCATACTTGAGACTCCTTGCTTGAAGAGGAAAGATTCCATCGTGGTGAAAACCAGGAACTTTAGCCTATCCATTACAGGGAGTTGCAATCTTTTTCATTAGTCAGAATTTTGTGTCATTTCCCTTGGATAATCAAAATTTCCTTGAAATAATACACATTTTATTTCAGATTTGAGAAGCAAAGTAGTTTAGAACTTACACAAATAACATTGAATGTTCTTCAAACATACTTCGCATGTTCAACTCATCCACTGATTTCTTTCTCCCTTCCCAAGGTAGAGAACATAATGTGAAGGTTCTTAAGGTTAGTGAGCTTTATTGAAACCCCCTTTTGTAGCTTCTGATTTTCTTCTTGTGCATGTTCAAGCTCTGCCTGCAAATTATTGTCATCAATTGGCTCTTCCAAACATCTGTTATTTTCACTCATCAATCTGGTGTTTTCACTATTGGATTTGACAAGTGCTTGTAAAATATCCACAAATTGTTTCTGTTGGATGTCAACAAGCTCAGTTTTAGCTTTCACTTCCTGTAGCAAAAGGGTAAATTGCTCTTACATCCAATCAAACTACCCAGAATTTTCTTTTCGAGGATCCTTAATTTCCATCAATAAATTAGATGTTCCATCAATATAACTGCTCATTCTCTTCAGCTCCCAGGATGCTTCAGTTCTAAGGCTACTCTTTCCTTCTTGCAATAACAATTCTTCTTGCATATTGTTACATTATTTCTGAACATTTATATCATTCTATGTGCTCACTATAGGATTGTGCTCCTCCTATGATGATGATTCACATTTCATTTTATCGGTTTCAGGTGTCGAAACTCCACCCCATCCACATACTACCTTTTTGACCCCATCCTTATTTTGAACAGACCTTTGCAATTCTGTTTTGAGAGCCTTGTTCTCTTCTTCTGAGGTGACCAACGCTTTTTGCAAATCTTCAATTTCCATCTGAAGCATTTTTTTGTAAATATTCAATGTTCACCACCCCATATGTAACCGTTGAGGCCCATAATCAAATCAACCCCATATTGCTCCAGATGATGAAAATGTTGCTTCCGTCGCTTGACTTGATAAGCAGAAGTTGTAATAAGCTGACCATTTTCTAACTACCAAAAAAACAAATAGAATCACATGAAATTGATTTTAGCAGTCACTACAATGTAAATGAATAAGATACACATGGAGTTGTAATCAGGTTCCCTGAACCCTCCCATACAAAAGATCGAAATTTGAGACAAAAAAAGTAATGGAGAGAAATCGGTAGTGGGAGCTTGATATATGTCCACATATGTAATAAATGTGCATCAGCCTTCTGTCACTCAACATTAGTGTGTATCCATTGAAGGCTAATACAGCATAAAAATGTAACAATCAGTGCAAAATCACAAACACTTACATTGAAAGGTACACTCAACTTAGCAACAGTCCCAACTTATGCACTTAGCATTATGTCTTGTAAAGGAAATGTGAAAAATTAGCTTGTACTGAGTACCCCTTCATAAAGAAATGACTCTTGTTCAACCTAATTAGACCGCATTTACATGCTATATTGCACGACTTCCCACTTTAAACATTTGGTATTTCCAAAACAACAAAGAAACAACATAAGGAAACATCCCTAGCTAACAAACAAATTAAGTAGGTTTTATTTCTATTAAAACAAAAGTGACCATTAGAATTCATGAAATTGAACCCAACCTTGCCATACTTGAGACTCCTTGCTTGAAGATGCAAGCTTCCATTGTGTTGAAAACCAAGAACTTCAGCTTGTCCATTACAAGGAGGAGTTTCAATCTTTTTCATTAGTCAGAATTTTGTGTCATTTCCCTTGGATAATTAAAATTTCCTTGAAACAATACACATTTTATTTCAGATTTGAAGAAGCAAAGTATTTTGGAACTTACACAGATAACATCACGTTCTTCATACATAATCCACATGTTCAACTCATCCAGTGTTGTGCGACGTCTCTGACAAAATGTGATTCAATGGTTATATAAAATGCATATGAACACTTGCTTATTTCTTAAAAGGTGCCTGCTTTGAATGTGACATGACTAATTGAGTAGAAATGATACTCTGGATAAAAATTAAAGGGATGAACGTAGAGTAACTAATACACCACATCTGAACAAACCTTAATGGAGCTTAAAGTTTTAAAGTTTAAAGCATTGGTTCTGCTTGATTTTACTTGTGGCTCTCATGGAGCTCTGTAAGTGTATGTATATAAAACTTCAATACAAATGCTTCTCACATTTATATTAAACAAAATCATAGATAAAAGGTGGTGTATGTTTTGACACCACCCTAAACGAAGGAAGAAAGGTTTGGGTTCTTGGAATGGAGAAAAATAAAGCACAATATTAAAATGGATTTCAAACACATCAAGGTTCGTGACCAGTCACAATAGTCTTATTTGGAGAAAATTAAATACAGTAGACCAAGAGGTTAAATTCAGTTGATTCTAACAAAAGGATTGAAAAATGATTGATAGCTTCAAAAACATCAATAACATGTTATTGTTTCTTTAGAGGTTTGGATTCTTGGAATTGACAAAAATAAAGCACGATATAAAATGGAGTTCAAAAAGTTTAAGCTTCATAACCACAATAGTCTTATTTGGGAGGAAAGATAAAACAGTAGATTAAAAGAGGTTAAATTCACTTGATTCTGAAGAAAGTATTGAAAAATGCTTGATACTTGACTCGAAATCTAATATTTCTATTATGATTGATTCATGCCCTAATCAAGTTTTGAAACATTATGAAATGGTTACTCAATAATGGCAGCTACAATGTCATCATTCAATTTTCTTTCTTCCTGACACTTATCTGTGGATGAAATTTTTTAATATTTTATGTATTTTTTAGTTAATCAAGTCAGCAAATTCAAACTAGTTCAATCCAAGCCTAAGTACAAGTTTTAAAACATTGTACAACGCAGATTTGTGAACCTTAGCAATATGCAGGGTTGAGAAGTGTGTAGTTAGCTTCAGTTAGGATTTGTTCATAGAAAGTGTATATCCATGTCAAATTCAACGAAGTCCTGGGAAATTTTGGCAGAATATATACACTCCACTTGCCACTGCTCAACCAAAGGAAACGGATTGAATGGTGGTAATAGTTCCCCCATAGTGCTAATTCTGAGCACATTAGCCTCATCATGATAAGAGGAAGGTAGTCTGAAAAAAAGCAGGCTGTCATTGAAGCAGACACTTATACTCCTAACCATTTGTGCATGTCCACTTCCCAAGCCAACACGGCCAATTGTCAACTAATATACTGTGATTCAAAACCACATGTTTGCAAACACACATATCAATCTTATGACTCTCTGGCATGGAAAGAAGGCAACATAAAATTGTCTTGTGGTCATTACTTTCCCTACATAGCAAGTATGCATTGCACCACTATCTTTAGGCATGCAGTTTTCTCTAGTATTGCAACTACTTAACACAACCATTGTCACTTGCACTAAATGAAAATCTAGGCAAGCACAATCTTCATACACTTCTGGGAACACTACAACATGACTTTCGAAACTAGTTACTCATCTTCAACAGACTGTTTGTTTCTTCCTGCTTATGAAAGACCATTTCCTTGCTTAAGCATTAAAGTTGTTGTTTATATCATGTTGCAATATAATTGTGCTTAGTTTCATGATTTGGAAATTTCAACTTAATAGACATTCTAATCCTCTCAAATGAATTAGTTTCTTAAAAGAAGCAACAAATGTCATGATATGAAGTTATACAGAGCCCAGACCATCTTACTTGTCCCCAGTGCCTCCAATGAGTCTCATCCATGACTCTATATAGCCTAAATTTCTTTTGACACAATGCTACAAGAAAAAGTTAAAATTTGCAACTTAATTTGCTATCATAGAGATATCTAAAAGTTTTCATTCTTTGCCATTTCTATTATTATCTCTACTTTTTGCAGTACAGTGGGCAGCGTGTTCTAGATATCCTACAGATAAACCTACCCACTGGAGATAACATATAATTGTATGACCATTTATTTGCATGCAAAATTTCTTTACTTGAATGCCATCTGGCAAATTCATAGAAGAGAGCATTAGCAGAGCAGCCTGATTATAGTTGATGTCCACTAGCCATCGTTTTGAAGCAACCTAAAATTTGAAATGAACTGAGGTAAAGATTATTTTGAAAAAGTAATAACAAGCATATTCATAAACGTGTATTGCTACAAATTAAAAAGTAGGAACAGTTTAACAATGTTATGAGACTTAATATGGTCTTGCTAGATGAAGCCTGTAGAGCACAACATAAGAACAAAAATAGTGTGTTTTCAAGATGATCAACTAACAACCAGCTAAAGTTGGAAAAGCACAGTGAAAAGAAAATTGTAATTTGAATAGCACTGGCATAAATATCTTTTGACAATAAGAGCATTGGTTGAGGAGCTTAGCTAGGTATTCTCTTTACTTTTTATTTTTTGTCCTTCAATGGTGAGCATCCAGAATTGTGCAAAGTAATAGATTATTCACCAAATGGCATCCTGCTTTAGGTTCTAGGGGAGTATGAGGTTAATTATTTCTCTTAATTTATTTTCCCAAGGAAAGGCTTGTAGGGAAAACCAAAGGATGATTCCCACATTAGCAGATGGTATCCATAGTAAACTGTCATCATAGACTAGTGTGCCTCACCAAGGGGAATGGGAGCTGGGAACCTACCAGCGTGGAACTAGCCAAATTCCCAGCAAAATAGGCATCAACTGATTGAGTTAACCCCATGGGCTAAATAAGTTTCTTAATCACTTACATATATACTATTTTTACTTCTTTTATTATGCCAATATTTGGATTTGAGATGCCATGTACAACATTGAGTATTATGATCACTATAACAAATCCATGTCCCAATGTAAAAAGCTCTGCAAATTGAGAAATGCAAACAATTCAAGAAAACAAACTTTGTAGAGGGTAATGCATGAGAAAAGAAAATAGGAGAAGAAAGATGTAGCATCTATCTCTAGTAAGCAAAGCAACAAGGTAAAAAATTTGAAAGAAGGGTGCATCCTCTTCAATGTAGAACATACAAATAGACCAATGTATGGTCCAACTTAAAATCTGGTTGAGATTCAAGGAATGTTTTAAAACCTGGAATTAGATTCGAAATTGGTAGAGGGTCAACTCGGACTTGGACTTTGAATCGGACTGGTTTGAACATAATGACTCGGTTTACTAAACAATACATAAAATATTTAAATTTTAATAGAAGAAAAATAAAAATAAAAATAATTATTTTAAAGATCCCAAATAATTAGAGGCAAAATATGCGAAGTCTACTAGTGTATATACCATGTAAGGGTGAATATATCAAAATGACATCGAGTGCAATACATATGAGAAACAAAAAAATAATCAACAAATCATTAAATGGCCTTTAGAATCCAAAACACAACATGCTACAAGCCTACAAGTTACTATCCTAGTACACATCACTAATTAACATGATCAATCATGAAACCTATCACCACAGTTGGAAACAGGATCCTTGGCATGATCCATAGGACCATCCTCTGGCATCTCTATCTTTTAACATGTCTATATTTTGTAGGTGGCATGTAGTCGATAAGTAGGGTGACATTTGGTGTCTTTTTGGTGACAATATATTTTGGAATGGGCAGTCCCCAAGAGTAAAAGTTCAGCATAGATTTGGTATTGGACAGTTGGGTATAACTTCATGGGATTAAATGGCAAGATGCTCATGATCGGAGTGAAAACTGCATCAGCTTGATTACTTGTGTTGAAAGCATTAGTGACTGAGCAATGCAGCAGTAAATGCAAGATTTGTTGGAATACCTTCAGATCTAAATGACATTGAGAATTAGGAACCCTCTTAGTTTTATGCAGGAAAAACTCTCTTACAGTGGCATTTAAATCCTTCCTTCATTAATCATGACATAGCAATCTGTAATTAGAGAATGGTGGGGCATTCCTTTCTATTTATACTCTAGTGCTCACGACAATGAATTCCCTGAGAGAGATTCCCAATTCAAGCTTCTTGTCAGTGGGTGATTCTGTTCGACCATTTTTTGTGGAGGAATCGCACCAGTGAATCGGTTTCTCTGGAGAAGTGGCAAGCATCCCCAGATCTCCAATCCTTGTCAAGCCTTGCACCGTGGCATTTGCAAAGGTAAAAAATTTAGCATAAACTCTTTCTCAGACATTAGGGTATATGTCTGCAGGATCGATTTACTTACAGAGATTCTGAATTCAAGTTTTTGTTGGTAGGTGATTCTATTTAACCATTTTCTGTGGTGATATGGCACCAATGAATTAGTTTTTCCCCACTGGAGCCATGAAAAACATGGGCAGATCTTCTACTTCATGCTGAGAAATCAGTGTGGCATTTCCCAAAGGTAGAAATTTCAACATAGATTTGGAATTGGGGATTAGGGTATATATCCGAAAGATGGAGTGGCAAGATGCTCATGATTGGATTGGGAAACCAGGTCTACTTTTGAGTGGGAATTAGCAGGCAGAATGGTTGGTTATAGCAGAATTTAACTCCTTCCTACCTTAGTTGCAACTTGTAACATAGCAGCCCGTGATGGGAGAATGTTGGGACACTCCTTTCTATATATACTCCTGTACTCACAACATGGATTAATTCAGAGAGATTACGAATTTAATCTTATCATAGTGGGTCATTCCATGCGACCTTTTTTCCATCGAGGGATGGGACCAGTGCATTAATTTATTCTCACTGCAGTAGTGGCATCCTTCAGCAGATCTTCCAGTACTTACTACTGAATCTTTCACTGTGTTGCCAAATGTTGCATTGAGGATTTTCCCACAGTAGAAAGTTCATCCTAGATTCATTATCGCACATTTAGTATATGTCTTTAGGATGGAATGGTAAGATGCTTATGATTGGAGTGAGAAACCAGGTCTTCTAGTGTGGGGTAAATGGTAGGCAGAATAGTTGGTTACGGTGGTATTTGTGTCCTCTCTCTCTTAGTTGAGACATAGCAGTCCGTAATGGGAGAATGTTGTGACATTCCTTTCTATTTATACTCAAGTGCTCACATCAGTCAATTCACTTAAAGGGATAGAAGATGGTTGGTTATGGTGGAATTTAAGTCATCCCTCCCTTAGTTGCAACAGGGAAAATGTACTTTCCTTTCTATTTCTACTCTAGTGCTCACACATTGGTGATTATGTGTGACCATTTTCTGTGGAGGGATGGCACCAGTGCATTGACTCTCTTCTCGCTTGAGTTGTGGAAACCTTCAGCAGATATTCCAATACTTCCACTTAGCACCGTGTTGCTAAACCTTGCACTGTAGCATTTCCCAAAGATTGAAAGTTCAGCCTAGATTTCTTATCGCACATTTGGGTGTATATGTCTTCATGATGGAATGGCAAGATGCTCATTGTTGGAGAGAGAAAGCATGTCTTATTGTGTGTGGGAAATGGCAAGAAGAATGGTTTGTTACAGTGGCCTTTAACTTTTAAGCCCTCCCTCCCTTAGTATCAACATAGAAATCCGTAATGGGAGAAAGTTGGGACATTCCTTTCTATTTAAACTCTTGTGCTTATGACAGTGGGTTCACTTAAAGAGATTCTAAAGTCAAGCTTGCAGTTGGTGGGTGATTTTGTTTTTTTGTCAAGGGATGGCACCAGTGCACGGATTTCTTCCCATTGGAGAAGTGGCAAGTGACTGCCTTCAACAGGTCTTCCACTTCCCGCCGAACCTACCAATGGCATTTCCCAAAGGTAGAAAGATTAGCCTAGATTCATTATTGGATATTGGGTACATCTTGTGGCATATGGGCTTATTGGATATTGGGTGCATCTCGTGGCATGGGAGTGGCAAGATGTTCATGATTGGAGTGAGAAGTAGGTTTGCTTGTGTGTGGGCATTGGCAGACAGAATGGTCGGTTACAATGGCATATAATTCCTCCCTCCCTTGGTGGGAACAAAGCAATCCATAATGAGATTATGTTGGGATATTCCTTTCTATTTATACTCCTGCATTACAACAGTGGATTCACTCAGACAAATGGATAGAGTATGGATTTTTGGAAACCAGAGAGATTCTAAATTCAATCTTTTTGGTGGTGTGTGGTTCTGTTCGACCATTTTATGTCGAGGGGTGGCACTCGTGCATTGGTTTCCTCCCATTGGAACACTGACAACCTTTAGCAGAACTTCCACTCTCCATTGAACCAAGTACTTTGGCTTGGTAAATTTTGTTCTGTATTCTTTCGATCTAGTATCAGCGCTGGTTGTCTTATGGTTTTCCAAAATTTCTTCTCCTACAACACAAGTTTTTGAGGTTTATGCAAAGACAAAATCATTTAATATGTGATTCTTCTTATTGTCTCATCCATTGAGGCTAGAATTTTTCTCATCCATTGAGGCTAGAATTTCCAGTTGGGATCTCTTTGAAGTTTCGTTTGGCATTGGCACGCTCAGCATTTTGGCTTATCACTGTGGTCAGCTGTTCTTCTCAGTGCATATTTCACTGCTTCATTCTTGCTATCTCAGTGGCCTTGTCCTTTTTATACTTCCTCTGCACATTGGCTACTCAACCTGGCCAGATCGCCCCTCCTCTTTTAAATCCCCTATTGCTCATCCTTCCCATGGTAGACAAGGGTAAGAACATCAGCCATTTTGTAAAGCTAGCTGAATATTGTAATCAGTCCCATGAAACGTCCAATAAATTGGCCAATCCATCTTATGATAGCCAAAAGAGAGGAGGGACAAAAATGAGGCCTTAACCAGATATGAAGGGAAATCTCAATCCCCAACAACGTCCTTTCAATCCCCAAAAACGTCCTTTCATGCTGTATCTCAAACACAACCCCAGTGTGAACCCTTTCCATCCTATCATGTTCATAGAGAAAAATATATGAACTGCAGTCGAGATTTGGCCAATTTCTATGTTGAGCGACTTCACGAGGACATACAAGAGTTATTGTCTGTTATCAGGGTATAGGGAAGGAAGGAGGATGAGGAGCATAATGAAATAGAACATGGATAATCTCAGATGTTTGCCTCCATTGAACCTAAATTCTCTTATCGGAGGAGAACTCTTTTGAGGTCGCCATCACTGCTGAATGAGCTGTTAGAATTATTTTTGTTGGTATTGTAAAAGATTTGAGTCCATCCTTAGCTACATGGGGAGAAGATTGACACATTTCCTAGCTGGTTTAAGGAATTTGTGCACACTAATAGAGCTGCTCCAAGTCCCAATATCTACAATGAACATCATCCTTGATGGTATATATTTGAGTCTATGTCAACTAATCTTCCAACAACTTCAACATATAAGATGAGATCCTAAGTTTGAATTTTCAGTGATATCATGTGGCTAGCGTCAACTCTAAGCGTGCCTTTATGTCAAGTTACTCAAGAATCCATTCATCCTAATTCTGGAATTAGGAATTAGGACAGGCTTCGCATGATATTAGGGATGCTAATCATGATAACATCCTATTTTTGGTTCTGTGGCAACAGTCTGAAACACTGGGGATGCTAATCATAACATCCAATTTTTATTTCTGCTACAACAGTCTGAAACACTGGTTTACATTTCAGGAAAGGATCAAAATTGGAGTCTTCATTGCCCCTCAGAGCCCTCTACCCCCATCATAAAAGGTTAAAAATCCAATCATAAATCATAAGATCCTAATTTTAGTTTTGTTGCAACATTCTGAAACACTGGTTTATATCTCAAGCAAGGATCAAAATTGGAGTCGTCATTGCCCCTCAAAGCCCTCTACCCCCATCATAAAAAGTTAAAAATCCAATCATAAAAATTTAAAAATTTACTTCTTTTTATGCAAATGAAAGTTAAAATAAAAAAAGTAATTGTCAAATATGAATTAAAGATTCATAGATATTATCTCTGATTTTTTATTTAAAAAGAAAGGGAATTTATTATTCTCTTGTTATTGTAAATGATAGTTTTCATACGCTTTATAGGATTTTTTTCATACACCAATGCAGCCAAAAAAGAATAGATAGAATAGTATATGTTTATAGAATAAACTCCAGTTAACACATAATTGCCTGCTTATGTTATTACTATTGCATGTTTACAATTTAACTATTGGCTATTTATTTAGATTGTTGCTTCAGACTAGAGTAGTAGAGGTCTGTGCAAAAGCTGTTTTCTGTGAAGCCTTTTCCTGCTTATGTTATTACTATTGCATGTTTAAAATTTAACTATTGGCTATTTATTTAGATCGTTGCTTCAGACTAGAGTAGTAGAGGTTTGTGCAAAAGCTGTTTTCTATGAAAAGGCTTCAGCCATTCACTTGAAAGAGATTCAAGGAAAGTCATAGAGGTAGTTTCTTTCAGTGAAAGGGCTCAAAATTGAATTTGCAGATCAAAATCCAACAAAACAAGTTAGCAAAGATTTCCCAAATCTGTATTGCAAATGCATTGTCTAAAATTTAATACCATATATAATATTAAAAAATAAAGTGTAAAATATATGTATTCTTCTTGGTCATCCAAAATCATAAAATCAACTTCTTGATATGCAATTATAATGGCAAAGCTAATCAGTAGTAAATATTTTTAAAATTGAAGAATCTCTATAAAGTTTTGGGTGGCCGACTTAAACTAAACTGTTTCCTCTCCTCCGTGACTGTAGATGCATATGTATATATTTCTTTCTTATATCCACCTCTCACATAAAAAAACCAATCATAAGATTGGACCCTCAGGCAAATGCATACATCTGGTAAATGATTAAGCATCTACCTGCTTCACAATATCAATGTACAATATGTATATATTTCTTTCTTATATCCACCTCTCACATAAGAAAACCAATCATAAGATTGGCCCCTTAGGAAAATGCATACATCTGGTAAATGATTAAGCATTTGCCTGCTTCACAATATCAATGTACAATACAAGGAAATTGGAATAAACTAGAACATCCATGCAAGAGTAGGACCTTGGTCTCATTCTTTTGGACTCTTTGAGTATTGAGTATCTAGATTTGAATCCCAATGAGGGTTGGCAATTTAAAATCATGGTAGATATTAAAGGTAACTATCAGACAACAACCATAAAGTTTGCAACAAAGAGAAATATAAATACCATTGAATCAACAACCAGATAACCCACAAGAAATCCTACAAGTTGCCTAAAAAGGACAAGCCAGAACAATAAATCTGAGAGCCACGGAGTAAGAGAAGGCAGATAAATTTAGCCTTTAAGTACCTATTGCTAAATGATGTCTATGGCAGACACCATGTTTTGCAAGCCCTGCACATTGTAAAATAGGAAACCTAGAATATAAAGAAGATATAACATGACAAGTAGTCATAGAATGCTAACAATAAATGGTCTTATGTGTCATAACCCCAAAATTTCATAAAAATTTAATTTTTTTAAAGTGACATAAAATGCCTGAAAACACAGTTTAGTGACTGCTAGCGGTTAGCGGATAATGAAACAGTTCTAACAATTTTTTTTAAGGATTAGTTTCAAATACAGAAAAACTAATACAATTTTAATTTTTATAAGTTATATAAAACTGTCTTGCATTTATTTGTTGTTAGCTATATTGATAATTCACTTTTGTTAAGTAGGTGAGAAACCATGTTTGAAATCGGGGCTTACTTAGCATTCTGCTAACTCAAAGGATTGTTGTTTCTTACAGGTTCAACAGGTAAGCGTTAAATTGATCAAGTAGGAGTTTATTTTGAATTAAGTTGAGAAGTAATTCTTTAGCATGATAAGATGCTAGTATATAATTGATTATTAAATGCAATACTCCGATGAGGTAAAGTAAATTCCTTCATTGTTTTAGATCTATGACAGTATTTAGAATTAAGCCATAATGACTTTTATCCTCATCATAAATAATGTTATTTGCAAGAATGAGTTCCTTCAAGGTTTCTTTCTGTCATGAATATTATAGTACCTAGTCAATTATAGATTCTTAAAGTGAGCATGGAGCTCATGATCTTGTCATAAAAATTAATTCTATTGTATCATGATCTTACTGCTATTTTCATGTTTAAAAACTCAAGTGCATTGCTCTTTATGTATGGACATAATCCCCTATTTTTCAAAGGTAAAGTTTACAATAAGTTGTTAGTTTTCTTAAGAGAAACTCTTGCAATGAGGTTTGTCTTCAGTGTCTTTGAAGACTCCTTCATTTATCGGCATCAAGTTTTATGTGAAAAGTTTAGAGCTATTAGTTTATAAAAGATATTGTAATTAACAACATATATCTACTCTAATTCTCCCTTACTAGTCTTGAAGCAATACCAACAAGTTTGATTTGTTTACAAATGCAATTATTTTCTTGCACAACTAATGGACAAGTTGCGTACATGGTGTTATGTTTATAACCATAATGCAATTGTTATTGTAATGTTACAATACTATACCGAGTTATAATTTACTATAATAGGTTATAACAAAATACAACTTGTAATATAAGGTAGTTTCACTACCTAACCACTATTATCATATGGTTGAAATTAAAGGTAGAAAACATAATAAGCTTTATTCCTATAATATACTAGTTCTAAAGCATAGCACAAACAATAGTATGATTGACAAAGTAAGCAATCATATGAATTGTCCATAAGATCGATGGCTAAATTGACATTATGAGCAATCATATAAACGCTATATTATAGTTGACAACATTAATTGTATTATTGGCTAAAGATATGCAATTTTATACTATAGTCTAAATCATGGTTTATGTTATTGGCAATGATCAATTTTTATAATAAAAAATTGTAGTGTTGACTATAGAAATGGACCCACACTTGATTATAATTCTAGAAGGCATGTGGACAAGTCTCCAACATGCATTGGTTGACTTATAATGTGGTGAAACCCTACTCCTTGGCATTTTGCTCCGAGGGTTTGCATGTCTATCAGTTGCACTGAGATTCCTTGCAGCCATGAGAGGCCTGCAACTCCCTTATTTGTTGGCTTCGTACTCTGTATTACATTGCAGAGTGGTTTTGGTATCATAACTTGTAGTTTCGATTTCTCTTGTGAATAAAGATTTACTGTGTGAGTTGAGTGGTATTTGCTTCTTCGCTTGGCTCGAAGCCTGTACATGGTTTTATCCTGTCACTGCTTCTTCCTTGCCTCAGCATAGTGGAGTCTGAGTGCTGTAACCTTGTTGCTTCTATCACAGGGTTGACCTAAAGTTTTCCTTGGTTGGTACAGATGAGATAGGTGGTCGTAACTTCCTGGTTTCGAACTCTTCTTGTTCACAGCACAGGTATACATTGCTACTTTCCTCGCAATCCTTTTTGCCCATGATTTGTGAAGTTAGGGTTTAATAATTATTAATACTAGTTTTAAAGATTATTTGGTTTAAAACTTGCAGGCTACGCTGACAGCTCTAGACTTTAATGGAAAGTAGGCTCGTCCTTCAGTTATCTTTGTGGGCTTTCAATCCAGTAAGCCTTGGTCTCATCATGGGTTCTCCCTACTTGAGAAAATGGGTTGGTTGAAGGTTCCCGTGGTTGGAAACCTAGCTGCAAAATCTCTGCTAGTTATTATTTTTAGTTTGTTGTTATTGCTCCATGTTTTATTTCAAAACCCTTGCGAAAAAATTGTTGGGTAGCACAAGCTTTTGAAGCTGTGATGTAAGTGTTGTTTAGGTGAAAACTGTTCAGCCTTATGGCCTACAGATGTAATACTGTTGTTAAGTTTATAAAACCTTCTATGTGCTCAAAGTTATATGATCTCTGTCTCGTTTGCTTTGGTTTTTCTATTCGAACTTTAAGATGATTGAAACTGTGAAAATGGGGTTTCCCTAACCTGTCAGTAATGAAATTTACTGTTAATATAAAATATTTTTGTATATTTGGTTTTAAGAAAGAAGACTATGGATCAGTCCAGTTGTAAAGTTTGTGTGGTTTTTACTTTTTCAGTCCGTAATGTAAACTAATTATAGTTTAATACAAAGACTTTTGTGTAATTGGTTTTATTAGCAGAAAGGGTTCAACCCTTTGATTCTTACAGGCTATAATCCTACCTAGATTTGAGGTTTTTATTGAACATGGTTAACGATTCTTGGTTTATTTTGTTCGTTATTTACATATACATTTTATTTATTACTACTCTATAAATTATATTTATTTTTAAGCTTTGTATAGAAGATAATGCTAAATTCTAGAACTCGACTTTTAAGGGTTAAAAGGAATATTGTAAACCCTATAGTTTATGAAATTTTGTTTCTGCTTATAGTATTCTTGACTTTGTTTTTATGAAATGGAATAATGGAAGATAATATGATTTACAGTTGTAAGTATGATGTTAACTCTATAGGAAAAGAAAAGATTCTAACAGTATTACTTCCAGTTTATAGCTAAGAAAAATACTTAGATTTTTAGTGCAGCATACTTAAAAAACTAGAATAATCTCGACTCTCAGTAATTTTTGTAAATATAAAAGGGTTATAAAAGAATCCTTACTCTGGTTTTGTTAAATTAATATTTTTTATTTTACTGTAATAATTTTATTTCCTATCAGTATACTAATACTGTAATAATAGTGTATTTACTATTTTCTTATACCTATGTTTCCATTTAGCTGGTTAAAGTAAAAATAATAACTGAAAGAAAAACATAGCACTGCTTCTTCAATGAATTTCATAAACATTGAAATAAAATCTATTTCTATTTACATAGAGATAAAAGAATCATATCTACTATTTTCATTCTAATAAAAGAATCATTTCATTCACTTAAAACAATCCAACTGTGCTAGAGTATGACCTGAGTTTAGGTGTGGAAAAACACAGCTTGGAAATTTAATTTCTATCTATAAATTTACTGAACTTAATATTACACAGTTACTGTTCATTCATAAACCCTAAACACTAACAATGCCTGTAATAGATAAACTACGAATTATTTAACTGAAGACAGTAAAAAACAAAATAGAACCTATTGAGAACAAGACAACAACAACTTAAGGAGGCCATTCCTTCCTACCAATCTCCTGGAGAGTGCTCAAACAACGCTTCCTCAGGACCCCTGAGCATGTTCTTGGTCTTCTTGGCTAACAACTGGGTGGAAATGCAACTGTAAAACCTGTCACCTGACTGGTTCAATTACCTCAGTAATAAAAATCTGCTCTCAACAGTATGATCTTCAGCTTAAAAGCTGCAACTAGATCAATTTCAACAGTTATCCCCTCAAACACATTCCAGAATGCCCTCCATTGAATTTCTCTTGAGTAAATTCATTCACCCTGAATGATCACTTCTCTAGAATGAGCAGCCTTAGCTCTCTTCAATGGGAAATTTTATAGAGATGCCTAGGTCTTCTGGGTCAGTTTTCATTAAATGAGTCACCTGCTCTGATTCCACTTTCTTGGGGAATCATGACCACAAATATAGGGAAGTTTCCACCTGCAATAGTTGGAAGTGGTTTGAGGATGCTCCCACATGTCAGTTTTCTCTCCACCTAGTCTCCTCCACCAATTGACCAGTAAACACTCTTTTAACAACTCTCCTAAGCTGTTGTCTCCTCATTTATTTATTTATAAATAAAATATTATGAATTTACATTAAATATTCTTGACTCCACTGGGTCATCAATTACAACTTAGCATAAAATTTAGCATAATGTTCCTCAAATAATATAAAATTGTTTTTGCAAATTGGGGCATGTGACATTATGGAAACATGTTAAATAAGACCATAGCAGCATAAACCTGTCCTAATTCTGGATCTAATAAGCTCAAAGAGGCATCAAAATCAAAATTGAGATGAAAATCTGTCAGTGCTTAAAAGATGATATTATTAGTGTTCAACAAATGAAGCAGGTCAATGGAACCAGTCTAAAAGACTACATCAATCTAATCCAAAATGGGAGTGTAGAAGGAGCTTCATACAAAAACACATATGGATCATGAATCTTGTTCTACATGTGTTTTGGGATAATTATTGTAAAACAGTAAAGAAATACGAAAAAATACACCATGTCATAACATAGAAAAGGATATTTGAGAAAAGGAAAACTATTATCCATTAGCATGTCATTATGGTGGAAGTCTCACCATAGGGATGCAGATCCATCAAATTTTTTGAAAGCCTGTATCAAGATACAGTAGGGAAACAATAAGTACAAAAAATATAGAAAGAAATTTACAATAAATAAATAAAATAGAGTTAAGAATCAATCCCATTCAGGAATCAAAAGTAGAACTATGTCATAACCAAAAAATAAAATTTTCATGGATATTACTGTTAGTGATCCATGTACCATAACTGATAATTTGATAAATTATATCCATCATTGATATTTGATAATTTTGAAGACCATTTCAGCATGAAAATTAGGCAGGTTATAACAACATTTTTGCTACCCACATCCACATGTCCATATCAGCAGTGAATATAGTGATTTTCTTGAAAGCTATGGCAGGACTAAATAACAGTGTGGGAGAAGTGAGCAACAACATAGCACATAAGGATAGATCAGAGTCTACGCCTATGATACTTACATAGGTGGGTAAATATCATGACATAACCCATCTCCAGAATTTGGTTATGGCACCTATAAGTGAATATAAACAAATGTAAGTTTCAAGAGATTGTGATAATAATCGATTGGCAAAAGAAATCCAAATGCCAAAACTCTATAACCAATAATGCATTACATAGATTACTTGTGGAAGAGGCTGCAGAGCTGGTAATATAGCCGAACCATAGACCAAGGACTGACCAGCTCATGCAGGATCGATAGTTTGGGAGGCTCCAAATCAACTATTGTAAAGCAAAGGCCAATTCACCTTGCACACTAAATAACTAGCCATCAATTTGAAGATCGATGTCTAGTTCTCACGGGTGAGTAGACGCCCAGTGAAAAAGAGAAGGGTTAGGGAAAATCCTCAAGAGAAGGCATGTGGCAGAACACTAAATTCCATTCCTTTTCTCCATTGGAATTATTATTTTGCCAGCCCGGGAGGGAATGCAGAAAACAAAAAATCTTGAACCGTGGATACTACGTTTTTATCCTCTATACCATTTGAACTTACCAATTGTATCATATTGCAGGTCAACCTCCAGGGATAAATACATGTGGAGCAAAGAGAAGGTGTTCCAAATGTGTCACAGTTAAGCTGATACCTGACCAACTTAAACACAAAACAGAAGGATAATTGGTTTCATTTCGTTTCTTCTAACACTATTTATTTCTTAGTTATTTATTCAAATATATCTAAGGATCGGTGTAAATTATGAGGGATGGGTTTTATATTTCTACTTCTATAGGTTCATGGCCAAGTGAATGGCCATGGTTGTGGAGCAACTGTTATTGCAATTCAATACCCTGGGTGCTTTTACCTCATAAACAATATTATTGGAAGGACCACCAGGTGAGGGGTGTACTAATTCTATGAATTTTCAGCCATTTCATTTATTAGATTAGGACTTTGATTACCTGTATGAAGACTGCGTTTGGCATGAAGATCCTCCTGAATAAATACATGGATATGATGGATGGGGACATCCGGACAAATTGCAGAGAAAATCCATTCCAAGACTGGCACCCATATCTCTAACTTTCAAGAAGCACATATATAGAGAATCACTTCACCCATATCACACTCAAGGTGAAGGCCTTCAGAATATCCTATGTGATCAAGAAGATATTACTCAAAAGGTGGGGTCTAAATCCTAGCCCCATAAGAGAGTGATCAAGAATAGTCCTGAACTAAATATGGGGTGAGGTGCACCTGGTATTCCTAGATGGCATGCTCATAAGTAATATGCCCGGTTGGACCAGGAAAAATACTGGCTATAGCTTCCTGAGGCTTGCTATAAAATCTGTTCATCTTACCTAGAGAGAGTACTCGATTGAGATCCGTCCAACTGGCCGGGAAGGACAACCATCCAGGAGAGCATGAAGGAGTAGAAAACATCTCATTTTTCTATTATCAGAATTTCACTAAAATATAATCTTCCAAACATTTTTCAATCATTGCAGGTTAAGAATTTGCACAAAACTTATACTTGGAACCCAATCTGTGACCGGTATTATCAATTGCTTGGAATGTTATTAATAGTTTATATTCTTTGTGCATTATATGGGGAGAAAACACAAATATACTATTTTCCTTTATAGCTAGAAAAATAGAGACATACCTCAAAAGGAATGAATACCGGCCTCCATTGAACCTGTTATCCACAACCTCATGAATGGGATTCATCATCAAAGGAAAATAGAAGAATAGATTCAATCATAGAGCCAACTGTATAAGAAATGTCACCCAAATTTTCCCCATATTCGAAGTTGTGATGTCTCTGGTCTTAGATCCAAATGCATAGCAACCCAAAATCTCGAAAGCACCAGAGGTAAGAGCAATGATAAACATGGTTAGGCCCAAAATCCACCCAAATTTATGCTTCTGATCTGCCATAAGCTCCAAGGGAAGCACCATGCTGACCCCTTCAAAGGTATAGATTGTCACTCCAACGTCATAAGGAATCATGCTAAAACCAGTAAAGGCCTCTAAATTAGGGGTATTCTTCACATACCTCAGGACATCCTCCACCATTACGATCAAAATCACTACAATTTCTATAACATATACGAATATACTTAATGGGGTTAGGTGGGTTAGGGTTTGAATCATGTTAAGCCCCAATTGGAAGGGGAAATCGGCCCGTATGAAGACCATGTTTGCATCCCTGCCAAGTATTTTAGACTCGGCCAAGAGAGAGAATGCAAAGAGTTAAAATCCACCTTGGCCTCCGATTCGAAGATAAGAGACGATGAACTATTTCCCATAAAGATTCATATAACAAAAATAAATTCATATAACAGTAGCTCACTTACTAAGTAGGAAACCAAGCAGTATTTTCTATTATTACCGAATCCTCATAGTAATTTGACCCAGATTGTGGCGTCTGCACTCCCATATTTTCATTCCCTCTTTCGATGTGGCGATCCATCTCAGTCTATTTATTGCACCTACCTTCTCTTCTAAGGTGGCTTCTTAAGTGGCGTCCATATGAAACCGGTCAAGAAATGGAGTGCTTCACCGCTAGGGAGATGGCTAAAAAAAAATTGGTTATATCTCTTGGACAAGCATGCAAGGATGACATCTTATATCTCTAGGGTATACTAAATTTGGTTGCAACATCTCTAGGGTATACTAAAAAACTTTTTGGTTATATGAATTAATATGTTTCTATATTTGTTGGCTCTCTACAAAATATATTTTTAATGGATTTTACTAAATATTTCTTGGTTATGTGAGTTAGTATGTATATACATTTGTTGGTTCTTTCCTAAATATTATTTGACTTGAATATGTGAATTAAGATGTCCTTAAATATTTCTTAGCTATGTGAATTAAGATGTCCTAAAATATTTATTGGCTATGTGACTTAAGATGTCCCTATTGTAGATGGATTCATAAACCCCTTTTAGCTAGGGGTCTCTAGTCATGACATCTAGTGAGGTCCCTATAGCTTCAAATGTTGGTGGATGTGTTCACTAGCTTCGGGTCTATTGTGTATATAGTGCACCATATATGGATTCAAAAATGATAATGCATAAAAACATAAGCCATGCATTCAAGATAGAAATCATATTATGATCATTTAAAAATATAAGAGATTATAATATTTTAATAATTGAATTAAAATGTATAATGATTAACTATGTATAATAGTTGATCTATGAAACATGAGGGGGTCTACAATTTACTAAATTCTAATAGTGCAAATGGATTGAATCACTACAAATGGATTCAGAGACCCCTAAAGGGGTCTCTGAATCCATTTGTAGTGTTAGGGGGTCTCTGAATCCATCCACAGTGTTAGAATTTAGTAAAATGTACAAATTCATTGTCAGATTTGTAATTTTTTCTATTGCTGTAGTGACACAACTAAAAATGACCAATTGTAATCTGGTCATTTGTAGTCTAGATATCCCGTGATCAAATTTGGTCATTTATCTTGGACGTTTTTAGTTGGTTTTTATCACATGACCAAAATTGGTCATTTATCCTGGTCGTTTTTAGTTAGCTCACTTAGAATTATCAATTTTGGTCATTTATCCCTTTAAAAAAACTATGGTGACCAAAAATTTTAGTCTCATCGTTACTAATCTCTCATTTTCCACTAGTGGAAACTAGGGAGTTTGCATCAATCAAAATTCCTTGTGAACAAGTTGTTTTTGTAAAATAAACTGTTTCACCTTAGAATGGATGAAAATGACACTATAACAGAGCATCTGAATGTCTACAATACTATGGTAAGTCAAATAACCTGTGTTGGTATTAAAATGGTTGAATAAGATAAATTGTATTACATTAGCATGTTCTTTGCTAGATTCCTGATACAACCTAATTGTTGCAATAGGTAGTGCTAGCCAAACGACCTTAAAATTTGATGAAATATTATCATCCCTACTATAAGAAGAGATGAGGTAGAAAAATATGGATAATATTATTCCTTTTTCAAGGAGAAAACCAAAAATAAAGGATCTAGGGGGAGATATAAATCTAAGGGTAGATCTAGATCCCCTGGAAAAGGAATAAGGAAGTGGTGGAAATGTGGTAAAGCTAGGCACTATAAAAAGTATTGTAGAGCTAAGAATTTTGAAATTACAAAGGGATATGAGGATACCCCTTCCATAGAGTTGAATACCTCCTCATAAGAAGGAGGGGATGTGTACCTAGCTTCCACGTGTAATCATTCAAAACGTGATATATGGCTTATTGAATCAGGTATGTTATGTCAAATGACCCCTCATAGGGAGTGGTTTTGTGAATATGAAAATTACAATGGAGGAGATGACTACTAGGGAGATGATTCACCGGCCAGTATCATTGGACATGGTAGAGCCAAGCTAAAACTGAAGGATGGAAGCATTAGAACTCTACCTAGAGTGATACACATTCCAAATCTAGCAAGAAACTTGATATCTATCGAAAATATGGATGTTGCAGGTGTAAATACTATGTGTGGAGATGGTGATTTCAAAATGGTTTGAGGATCAATGGTATTGATTTGGGGAGTTCGGTATGGAATTCCATCACTGACGAATGTAATACTTTTTTTGTGCTTGAGTAAGGAGGTAAAGATGATAGAACATTGACTACATCAGAGGTAAAGACAATGCTATGGCATCAAATATTGGGGCATATTAGAGAAAAGGGACTTCAAGCATTACAAGGTAAAGGTATGGTTGAAGGTATGACTGATTGCACTACGGGTTTTGATTTCTGTGAACATTGCATATATGGAAAACAAAATCAAGTAAGATTTGCATCTGGTGCTACAAGAGAAAAGGGAATTCTAGAGTTAGTACACAATGATGTAGTTGGAGCTGTGCATGTTCCATCATTAGGTATATATGTGTATTATGTTTCATTTGTAGATGATTTCTCAAGGAACACATGGTTTTATTTCCTTCGAAAGAAATATGAAGTATTTTCTAAGTTTAAACAATTTAAGGATCTTGTATAAAATCAGTCAGAATAGAAAATAAAGGTGTTGATGACGGATAATGGAGGAGAGTTTCGTGGGAATGAATTTGAGGACTTCTGTAAGAATTCTGGTATAGAAAGGTAAAAGACTACACCATACACACCTCAACGGAATGGATTTTCTGAGAGGATGAGTAGGGCACTGATAAAAAAGGAAAGAAGAATGCTAAGAAGTGTTGGGATAAGAGAATAATTCTAGGTAGATGTGGTGGAGACAACATGTTACTTGGTAAATAGATAACCCACATCAGCATTGGTTGCAAAACTACACAAGAGGTATGGACTGGTAAGAAACCCTCTATTAAGCATCTGAAAGTTTTTGGTTGTGATGCTTATGTACATGTTGAAAAGGAGAAAAGGAACAAGTTGGATACCAAATTTCAGAACTGTATCTTTATTAGATATAAAAATGGTATGAAAGGTTATAAGCTTTGGATTCCTGTAACTAGGAAGGATCTTTACAACCAAGATGTCGTGTTTAGAGAGGTCAAAGAAGTCCCCAGAAAAGAAGTGACTCCAATGGAAAAGGAACCAGATAAAATAGAGTTGGAGTTAGAAGGTGAAGAATCTGACTCAATAGAAGAAGTTGAATCATAAGAAGAAGAATCTCATACCCCAATTTTGAGGACATCATCTTTAGAAAGAAGGACACTGGAAATGTGAAGGAAGGTATTGATTCATAGGATAGTGATCTTTGGAAGAAGGCCATGGTTGAAGAAATGGATTCCTTAGAAAAAAATGAATCTTGGAATCTAGTCCAGTTACCACCTGGAAGAAAATACATTGGGAGAAAATGGTTGTTTAAAAAGAATTAGAATGCAGAAGGTAAAGTAGATAAGTACAAAGCATGATTGGTAGAAAAGGGATATTCTCAGATAGAGGGAATTGATTTTGGTGAAATATTCTCTCCAGTTGAAAAATGAACTTATATTATATTTCTTCTTTCTATTGCTGCTGCTTTTTATCTTGAGCTAGAGAATATGGATGTGAAGACATTGTTCTTACATGGGGATCTAGAAGAATAAATATACATGAAATAACTGGAAGGGTTCATAGTAAAGGGAAAGAAAGAGATGGTATGCAAACTAAAGAATCCCATTTATGGTCTAAAGCAATCTCCAAGGATGTGGTACCAAAATTTTGAAACATACATACTTGGATTGGGGTTTGTGAGAAGCAAAGCTTATCACTATGTATACTCCAAATAGGTTGGTGATCACTTCATTAACGTAGTACTATATGTTGATGACATGTTGCTGATTGGAGACAACAAAGATGTTATAAAGGAGGTGAAGTCTCAGTTGTCCTCCAAATTTGATATGAAATATGTCGGTGCTGCAAAATTCATTTTGGGAATGGAGATAAGAAGAGATCGTGCAAACATGATGATTTGTTTAAATCAAAGAAAATATGTTGAGACGGTACTACATGTATTTAACATGAAGGAAAGTAAGTCAGTCAACATTCTTATTCTTGTAGGTGTAAAGTTATCTATAGAGCAGTGTCCTAAGACACAAGAAGAAGAAGATATGTCATGATTTCCATATGCTAGTGTAGTTGGTAGTTTGATGTATGCAATGGTTTGTACAAGACCACACATTTCTCATCCAGTGGGATTTTTGAGCATATATATGTCAAAACTAGGAAAGGAGCACTAGACAGCTATAAAGAAGGTCTTCATATATTTGCATGGCGCCACAGATTATGCAATCTTCTACCAAGGAAGACCTGAACCAATAGAGTAATAAATGTATATGGATTTATTGATGCATATTGGGCTAGAGATCTTGATCACAGAAGATCTACAAGTGGGTATGCATTTAACCTATCTGGAGGAGCTATCAATTGGATGAGAAAGACTTGACAAGCTATAGTTTCACTCTCAACTACAAAGGTTGAATACATGGCAGCCACTCATGCAAGAAAAGAAGTTGTATGGTTGCAGAGATTTTGTTCATGTATTGGGTTTGTACATAAAGTTATAAGGTTATATTATGATAGACAAAGTGCAATCTTCCTGTAAAGAACCTTGCTTATCATCCTAAGAAAAAGCATATTGATGTGCCATATCACTTTGTGCAAGATATGGTTGAAGACAAGAAGGTGTTGCTGGGAAAGGTTGACACCTTGAAAAATGTTGCAGACTCATTAACAAAGTTTGTCAGTACAAATAATTTATCTTGGTGTAGAGAATATATGGGCATTGATGCCCCAAACCTATGACTTCATGAGTACATGACTCATTTCTATGCAAAGAAGACAACACGTGGGAGAATTTTATATTTTTTTAATGTGTTTGCTGACGGGAGGTGTGCATGTCAACACTGTGTCTGATGATCCCTAAATGTTTTGGTTGTTTTTGGCTATTTTGGGGAATTTTATAAAAATATGTAATTTAATCCCGGTTAAGGGATTGCAGTCTATTTTCTAATCCAGGTTAATGGATTAGGGTCTTGTATGCCTCTGAATACCTATATTTTGTATTGTGATGGATTCATAATGATAATGATAAAATAGGAGGTGTGGCTCCAAGGTTTGTTGGTTTTCTTGGTTAAGGGTTTCCGAAGTAAATCTATGTGTTCATGTGTGAATTCTATGGTGTAATATTTGTTTTACTTAAAATAATATGTATGATTTAATCTCTACACAGGTTTAAAACTTACAATCATACCACAAAAGATGATGAACCTATTCAGAATAAATCAAGGGAATACAATACAAGTGCTTACGAGTATGTGCTAACATCCACTTTCATAGAGACTTTCATTCATGGGAGTGACACATAGCTATAAGCACTTAACAAAGAAGGATTCACCTCATAAGGTGAATCCTGAATATGATCATCAATATCATATTAAAGGGTTAGAATAAGTCTCCTACAAAGTTGAATTTCAGAAAACCCGTGAAGATGAAGATCATGCTCTATGAACCTGATTTGAAGAAGAACCTACTATCCATTTTAGAATTGGATAAGAAGGGATGCAGTAATGATTGGTATTAAAGAATAAGCGACACTCAGCTTCAACACTAGTACACAGTTCCAAGTGATATATAGTGTAAAATACTTTCTCAATGTTGTTGATCGAGAGAAAGATAGGAACAAGTCCTTAGAATTAGACAATGAGCACACTGTCAAAGACTCCAGTAATTCCTACAAGGAGGCAGAGATCAAGAGGGAGAGAACCAAAAAAACATAGATAAGTATGTTAATTGTCACTTCCTGTATATCTAATTGTTTAAATTTATTTATGTTCCTAGAATAAGGAAATGTATTATGCATGTTAGAGTCATTACATTGAAGAACAATATACTACTAATATGCATGTGATGGATAAGTAGCCTATGGTGCTGCATAACATTCCATTGGTTCTTATATAGAGTGAAACCTCTTTACTAACATGTTGAGAGCAGTGAAAAATCTTAATATTATGTTTTGGAAGAGATGGAAGGCATCTAGAACGTTACCATGTGTATACAGGACATCGATGAATGTTGTGCTAAAAAATGGGTAAGATAGTTGCATGACTGTGTGACCTATGTCTTTATGCATAAGAATTTATCATTGTTAATATGTTTTGAAAGTTATGAAATGTTTCTAATAATGCAACTTAATTTGACTTGTAGGAAAAGTCATGTACAATCACCTACAATATAAGGACAATGAGACTTGTTACAAAGAACAAGTGATGATTATTCAACAACAACCTTAATTTACAAGATCATGCATTCTACATAAATACAAATCAAGGTTCGTGGTTTCTCTCAAAAAGAGGGAGATGATTATGATGAGATGTTTTCTCTAGTGTCTAGACATACTTCCTCAATGATGGATATTACACTAGATAGATGTTGTAATCGAAGTATAAGTGTATATCGAGCAACCTACAGGATTTAGGACTCTCTATAGAAAATCACATATGTGAAAAATGAAGAAGGATTTGTACACACTCAGAAGGAACCTAAGGAATTGCACGCCAGGACATAGAGTTACATGATGAGCTTGAGGATTACCTAGAGTAATGAGATTTCAACATTTTCTACAAGGTTAAAGATGACCGATTATAGAGGATGAGAAGCTCATTGATGGGTGCAAGAGGGAATATGCAATAGAGTTCAAAATGTAGGATATTGGTATCCAGTAACCTTGAAAGTAATAATCTCATCTCAGTAGAACCATTTGATGAAAATAACATAGATGGATACATAGAAGATAAAAAATGAAGAAGGATACCAGTCACTCTAGTACAGGATGACTATATGCAAAGGGAGCATGGAGGCTCAGTTTCATAGGGATAATGGAAGCTCCAATTTAGAGGGAGTGACTACAGCATAGATTATGGAGAAACATTGAGATACATGATCACTTAGCCTTTACCCATGGTAAACGTTGTTTGCTTAAATATCTTGGGATATGCTTAGAGTGATATAAAATGTATCCCGTCACAAAGCGTAAGAGTATGTGGAGCAACCACTAGGATTTAAGACACATGACAGATAGACACATGTGTGTAAATTGACGAAGGCCTTGTATGGGTTGAAATAGGAGCCTAGGATAGGGTATGATAGTAAAGATGCATTTCTAACAAGCTTAATCTTTACCAAGATTAAAGTAGATTCCAACTTCTACTTTAAAGTTGAGGATGGAAAATTAGTGATACCATTGTTGTATATGTTAGGATTAATTAATAATCCTACCTTGTCTACCATAGTCTAAAATGTCATTTCCTAGCTTAGGAGTCTAATGCCACTTCATTAGTGCCATGGGGAACTCGGCCTACCACTTGATGTGCCAGTTTGCATGAGTTTGGGAACTCTAGAGAGAAATCCCTATAATTTAGGAACCCGCACAGTTCCACTAGCAGTTGACCCTAGTGTATGTTCATTCATGCTCCAATCAACCACAATTAGTTCACATTTAGTCAGCCTAGCGCCACTTTTTCATTATTTGAGCAAGTTGGGCCCCTTTGCTCACAAAAATCAGCTAGTTAATTGAATGTGAAGTTATTTAGTCATCCAGAGTTGCATTAGTGAGTCTCTAGTGGTGTTTTCCATAGTCATAGTTATATGGAGTGAGTACAAGTTAGGGAATTCGAATCACACCTAGGGGATTCAAATTCTCCTTATTGTATCATCATTGTATTAAAGATAAGGTAATGATATTGAAAAGAACTCAACCTTTTGATTCGAAGACTAAACATATACAACTCAAAAACCATTTCATAAGATCTAGTCTAGAATATGAACTGTTAAAGTTGGAAAAGATACATACTTGCCAGAATCCTGCAGACATGTTGACAAAGGTAGTAACTAGAGAGAAAATGAGTTCCTACTCAGTTTTTGTTGGCCTTCAAGCATGAAGGTGAAAATGAGAAATTTTCCAATTCCAAGGTTTAAAGCATAGTACAACAAGTGAAACAATGATTGAGTTGTTGTGATCAATATCTAAATGGGATATTGTTGGTTATGTATCCTAATCTTCCATATTCAGAGATGTTATTGTCCAACTGTGTGTGTACCCTAGTTTTACTATACACTCGTCCCAACTGGGGGGACCAGGAGGGGGGGGGGATTTTGATTGATTCCAACATGGGACTTGTAGTGGCCCCATGGGTGGTCATGCCACCAAGCCCCTTGTCACGTCCCCAGTTTTGACCCCGTTTGCATGATGTATATATTGTGATTAATCGTGGTGAGGAGCTCAGGGCAAAAGCCCCACCATCGATTTTGTTGTGTATGTTTCGGCAATGGGGATAATTGTCGATGGTATGTCGTGCTATCCGGCACATTATAATTCGGCATCATGTAAACCCGCACATCAATTAAAATAAACCACAGCCGGCTACGGCAGTGCAACGTTGAATGAAAAGGGCATGGTTCTGAAGGATAAGGGGTGGGGGATGTCAAACCTTGGTTATGGGGGAAAAACCCATGTTTTATTACCTTGTTGATTTGCCACCTTTTTGTCTCACCCAACCTTGTCAACCTCTTTAATGCTTCAGAGCTGGTGGTTGAGGAGATATGGCTGAGTGGTTGAGGGCAGTTATTGCCTTTGGGAGTGGGGTGGCAGGGCTGTCAGCTCCATACCCACATCCACACTCCACCCACGTCTGCCCATTCTTCTCCGTCACGCACTCTTCCCTCGTCAATTTACACTCTACCACGATTTTTGGTCTGTTGGATTCTCACGCACAGGCTCTGGGCGATTTTAGTCTCACGCAGACATTTTCTGGGGCTCCACGAGTTGCTGAAGCACCCACGCACTATAATTCGCGTCCTTGCTGTTGTTTTGTTCATCCACGGGCAAAAATCGGAGTTGTTTTCTCCTCATGCAGGGCCTCTATGGCTGTGCATCCTCACGCAGAGGGATTCCCTCCCATTTTCCATCTTCACGCTTGGTATTTTTGCTGGATTTATCCACGCAGTATTTCCTTGGGCGAATTGTGAATAGGGTGGCCGTATCCTTCACTCACAGGCTAATTCGTGGGTTATGTTCACACATTGGTTGGGAAAACTGTAAATTCGTCCCTATTGCATTTTGTTTGTTGTTCTGCTGTCGAGGCTGTGTAATTCGTTTTTCCCTGTTTGAGCTGTGATAGCTAATTGGTTGCCTGAGTGCAATGGTTAGCCTTCAGGCTGTGCTGGCTTGGCTTGTCTGTTGAAAGCCTGTGAAACCCAGCTGTGTTGGTTTGCTGTTTGTGCCCCTTGGCTATGTATAAGCCTGCAATTGACCCTTATTCCGGAGGAATCATGCCCAGCTCGGGGGTGGCAGCGTTGCTGAGAGATTGATGAGCAAGATGGCCTATGGTTGGGTGGAATGTTGCAGCGACGTAGCTGGTTGCGGGTGAATTCTTCATCAAAGATAAGTACATCTGTTTACTGCATCTCTGTAATTTATATTGATGTTAAATGAATTATAATGAACATGGAGATTGCTGGAATGTGTGTGTTTGCTTCCGCTGTGTGATTGAAGATAAATGCATCTGTGTATGCTTAATCCCAGCATTGATTTCATTCGATTATGTTCATGGGCTGTTTTCCCGGTTGTATTTGATGTGCTCGTCGCGTCCTCTTCGCCGGTTGAGGGACGGGGACGTGACACCCCTCTTGCAGTACATGTTGAATTTTTAGCATTAGCATAAACTTAAAAAATTTGCAGATCTACTTAAACAAATCAGTAGTGCAGTATAAACACATTCATCACACCAGCACACATGGACACAAGATTTTTCACTGGGGAAACCTTCAAAGGACAAAATCCCCAAAAGAATTAATAGCTCATCTTGTAAATGAGATGACCTAGAAAATTATTCAAAAAACTCCTCAAATCCAGATCTGTATTTCAGCCACAATTTACAGTAAAAATATTAGTAAAAACCAGACTGATAATTTAGGCCACAGATCCAAAAAATTCCAGATCTATTAAAATGATAAATACTGCTAAAAAAACGCTCTATCACAAATAATCAAATCTGTGCAAAATACAAGACATGCTACCCAGAAAATGGTGATAGGTTGCCTAAAAGAATTTACAGAATTCCTAGAAATATTTTTGCCCGCCGAATTACCTTTCTTCTCTACCTAGATCTTACAATCCCTTGTGCTGCCCCTGCCCAGTGGTTTGATAGCTTCCTGACAGATTTTGAGCAGTCCTACTGTTGCTTGAAAGGGCTAGCAGAATAGGCCCATGGCCTATGGGACTGTTCCGAGGGTTTGTGGAAGATCCAACACCCCTCATAGAATTTTCTACGAGCTTCCTGAGGGTGCTAAGAAGGCCCTATCTCTCATGGGTATTCCTGCTACAGGATTCCCGGAGTTGCTAGTGGCTTCTTGTGAAAAAGAATGGTCAAACCATTAAAGAGGAGAGGATGCCCTGTCAAATAAAACTAGTTTCTCAAAAAAGATTGAAGACAGTCCTAGATCTGAATATGGATGACTTGGTTTAGATATAGAAATTGAGCTTCTCAAAAAATGATAAAAACCCTAGCTGAGTGTTTGTTGAAGATGCCCTAGCTGATGCAAGAAATCTTCTTCAAAAATATAGCAGCTCCACTTGTGAGAGAAAAAATTATGTGGATAATGAAAAGACTTTATCTTCTTTTATAGACTTCATTCACATGTAAGTGGAGAAGATTAGGAAAGATAAAAATAATAATATTTTTAATCTTTTCCTAATTTCACTTTCAATTTTACCAAAAGGGTCCTTTTATTTTTTCGTTGAATTTTAGAAGAAGTCCTTATTTATTTTGAATTTCACTTGTGGTCATTTTCCTATGGTAAAAAAGTATTTATTTATTTTGACTTTTGACATTGGCCTTTTTCCAACTTCCCTTGTGGTCATTACCCATGGTCCTTTTTTATTTCAAAAGTACATCATCAGAAACCAAGAGAGTTATTAATGCTTTTATCTCACACATTATGACACCTAGATCTGGTAATCGGGTAACTTAACCAAGGGTAGCTAATTCTTGGAGAAGCACATCAAGCCCATAGATCAAGGGTTAAAGTGAGACACATAGCCTAGACCTAGTCTAGGGCTTACTATGTCTTCATTCTCAGAGAGAATGGCTACTTAGAACTAAGTTGAGTCTACCAGTCCCAGACTAGTCTACATCATGGTCCCAGACCAGACGTCTACTCAACACAAGGTTGAGTCTACCCATGGAAGAGTTGGGTCTATAACATGGTCCCAGAATAGATATATACCATTCAACAGAATGGTCACTCAAACTGGGTTGAGTCTTCACCGTGGTCCCATTCTCCTAAGAGAAGGGCTCTCGATGCCGCTCAAAAAAATCAACACTCCCTCTCAGCGAGAAAGGAATTATCTGCCATACCAAGATTGTCACGAAAGTACATGAACTTTGATGTTGTTAGAGGCTTGGTAAAGATATAGTGCAATCTTTTCATCTGTACGAACATATTACAACTTTAGAGCACCTCTCTGCACTAGGTCTCTGATGAAATCATACCTCATTTCAATATGTTTTGATCTGTCATGAAACACTGGATTCTCTGAAAGCTTTATGCAACTCTGATTATCACAATGGATGATCATTGAGTTAAGATTTCCCTCAATCAGATCATATAACAACTTTCTAATCCAAGCTGCTTCCTTCCAAGCATCGCTTGCAGCAATATACTCTGCCTCATTTGTACTATGAGCTATGGAAACTTGCTTTCTGCTGGACCAAGAGATCATTTCTGATCCCATACCGAAGCAATAACCAGAGGTACTTTTATGGTCAACTGCACTGCCGGCCCAATCTGAATTTGAATATCTAGATAACAATACTCCACTGCTGGAAGTATATCTGATCCCATATGTGATAGTACCTCGCACATACCTGAGTACATGTTTAGCAACTACCAAGTGTATGTGCTTCGAATCTGACATGAACTGACTTAGTGCATTCACTATGTAGCAGATGCCTGGTCTCATATGCATGAGATACATCAGGGAACCAATGAGTTGTTTGTATAGAGTAGAGTCGACACTTTGTGAACTAGAGGCTGAATCCCGCAACTTTTTCAAGTTGGTAGTCATTGGTATGCTCATGGAATTGTAGTCCTACATCCCAAATATTTGCAAGATATCTACTACATACTTTCCTTGCGTCAGGAAGATATCACCTGGATTTTTCCAGACTTCTAAGCCAAGGAAGTAATGCATCAATCCGATATCTTTCATCTCAAATTCATAGGGAATCTCCCTCTTACACTGGTCTATCAACTGTTCATCACCTGTAAGAAACAAGTCATCTACATATAGAAAAAGTATCAAGACATGATTATGAACAAGGTTAAAGTACAAGTTAGAATTAGTTGTACTTTTGGAAAACCCCAAACTATGGAGAAATCCATCAATCTTGGCATACCAGACTCTCATAGACTATTTTAGCCCATACAAGGATTTCTTTAGTTTACATACATGGGTCTTCTTCCCATGAGTAAAAAATCCTTCAGGTTGTTCAATATAAATTTCTTCCTCAATCTTACCATTGAGAAAGGATGTCTTTACATCCATCTGATGTAATTTCCATCCGAAAACTATAGCAAGTGAAATGATGGTTCTGATGGTAGTGTACTTGAAAATAGGTGCAAATGTCTTGTCATATTCAATGCCTTCTTTGTGAGTGAAGCCACAAGCTAAAAATATGGATTTATACTTCTCCACATTGCCATCTGTAGTATGCTTGATCTGATAAAGCCATATGGAAGTCACTACTGGCTTTCCTGCAGGTAAGGGGACAAATTCCCAAACATCAGTTTTCATGACTGATTATACTCTTCAATCATAGAATCAACCCATACCTATTTACTTGCCGCATTTTCGTATGATGAAGGCTCTAAAATAATGAGCTAAATATTAATATCGGAGTACTTCTGTGGTCTTATGCTTTTTCTAAAAGTCCTTGGAGGAGCTTTGCGCTTCTCGGCTTCTTCTACTTTCTCTCAGTACCAAGTAGGTCTCCTTTTGGAAGGAGGAACTTCAAATAGTTGTTCTAGTGGAATTTCAATGTTTTTAGGAACATATGGAATTTTATCATGAAATTCCTCCTCCTCACTCTGAATTTTTGAATTTGGAAACTCAAGTGGAGCAACTATATCTTTCGATGAAATATCTAGTGTTTTACGGAACACGACTTCCTCATGGAAGATCACATCTCTGCTGACCTCAATGTTCCTTTTTACAGGTATATATACTCGATAATCCTATGAGCAAGCACTATACCCAACAGAGATACCTTTCTTACTGTACGGTTCTAGCTTAGCCCTCTTTTCCTTTGGCACATGAACATACACAGGAGTATCGAATATCCTCATGTGATCAACTGTAGGTTTCTTCTTGGTGAAGACTTCTTAAGGAGTCTTCTCACCCAAGATATCATGTGGGATTCTGTTCTGAATGTATACTGCAGTTTCAGTAGCTTTAGCCCATAAAGACAAAGGAATATCTAGATCAATGATCATGGATTTAGCATCCTCACATATCATTTTATTCTTTCTTTCTGCAGCCCCATTCCGCTAGGGGTTGTAAGGCACTGTCAACTCTTTCTTGATTCCTACTTATAAAAAAAAATCATCAAACTCATTAGATTCATACTCACCTTCATTATCTAATCTCAAGATATAGATGTGCCTTCCAGTCTGATTATCAATCAGTTTCTTGAACTCTTTGAACTTATCAAAGGTTTCACTCTTGTCCATAAGGAAGTAAATCAAAGACTTCTGAGAGTAGTCATCAATAAACAAGACATACTATAAACACCCACTCAAGGAGGGTGAAGACATGGGCCCATAAATGTTAGAATGAATCAAATCCAAAATACCTTTAGATCCACTCTTGCTTTTGGGAAAGGATTTATTAGTGTTCTTACTTAGAGCAAATCCTTTACGGATTCCTTCATGCTTTGGAGAAACTTATGGCATACCTATGACCATCTTCTGCAATCCTGGGAGAGCTGTGTAGTGAAGGTGTCCAAACCTTCTATGCCAAAGTTCACAAGGATCAACTAAGTGATGTACCAAAGCATGCGTGGAGACTTTGGAGGCCTTGTAAAGGTCTCCCTCTCAAACCCCAATTTGTACTGCATAGTCTATATTTGTGTCTTTTTCCCATAAAAAGACCTTCTTGTCCATAAAGAGGAATCTGTGGCCCTTGTCTTCTAAACCAGAAAGAGATAAAATATATTTTTTTAATCCAGAAACATAAATAATATCATCAACATGAAGAACCATACCTGATTCAAGTTGAAGTGAAGTTGAGCCAACTCCTTCAATCTTGTAAGTGGAGTCATCTCCAAGTTCTACCCGAGCGGTGAAATTTTTCTTTTTGTAATTGGTGAGGGTACCATAGTTACCTGTCATGTGCCTGGAGGAACCACTGTCCACCAACCAAGAAGTGGAGCAAGTTGAGAAAGAACCAGTTAGAGAAGAAATCAAATAGTACTCTCTTCTAGGCTCATCAATTTTATTAGCCTTGGTTTTCTTCTTCTTCTCTGGTTCTTCATCTTCTTGTTCCTCTTCTTCTATAACAGATGCCTGAAACCTTCTCTTGGGTTTATTCTTGTTCTTCCTATAGTCTCTATCATAATGTCCAAACTTGTGACAAGTATAACATTCAATATTAGACATGTCAGAAAACTTACCCTAAGGTTTCTTCCCTTTCTTTTGCTGAGAAGAAGGTTTCTTGAACCTTTTGGTCTTCGCTGCAAGTGCAAGGTTATCTTGATTGATTACCTTGTAAGTTTTCCTTGCTTCTTATTGTAAGAAATGATGCCAAATACTTTGAAATGTTGGATGATTTTCTCGTCCACAGATGTCTGCCATGAAGATTTCCCAAGAGCTTGGGAGACCATCAACTACTATTTGCACAAGATCATTATCATCAACAGTAACATCAATAGAAAGGAGTTGATCCCTTACTTGTTTGATCTTGGTGAATAAGGAACCAACACTTTCATCTTTTCTCAGTTTCAAATTTTGTAGCCTCTTGTTCAAGACTCTCTTTTGACTGGGAGCCTTCTTTTCATACAAGTTTACCAACACATCATAGCATTCTTTAGCAATCTTCAAGGCTATGATGTTAGGCTTCAATTATTCTTTGATAGAATCATAAATGAATCTTATATACTTACCTTTCTTCCTCTTGTAGGAAAGCCCACCAACATTTGTAGTTGGCTCTTTTGTGACATTAAGAACAATCTCATCCAAGTCATTCTCATCAAGAATGGCTATCAACCTGGCCTTCTAGGAATTGAAGTTTGTTGAACCATGGAGCTTCTCTTTTGGTTTGAAACCAACGGTATCCATCTCTATCACTTATCAAAATTTTAGATATACAAATATTATTCCAAGATCTAGTGAAAAACAACAACAGTGTCCCTTTATTGTGTCTTCACATGATACGCTCAGATACCATGTTGAATTTTTAGCATTAGCATAAACTTAATAAATTTGTAGATCTACTTAAGCAAATCAGCAATGCAGTATAAACACATTCATCACATCAACACACATGGACACAATATTTTTCACTGGGGAAACCTTCAAAGGACAAAACCCCCAAAAGCATTAATAGCTCATCTTGTAAATGAGATGACCCAAAAAATTCTTCAAAAAACTCCTCAAATCAAGATCTATATTTCACCCACAGTTTCTAGTAAAAATTAACATTAAAAACCAGACTTAGAATTTAGGCCACAGATCCACAAAATTTTAGATCTATAAAAATGATAAATACTACTAAAAAAACAATATGTTAGAAATAATCAAATATGCCCAAAGTACAAGACATGCTGCATAGAAAATGGTGATAGGCTGCCCAGAAGAATTTACAAACTACCTAGAAATATTTTTACCTTCCCAATTACCTTTATTCTCTGCCCAGATCTGACGGTCCTTTGTGCTTCCCCTAGCCAGTGGTCCGATAGCTAGCCGACAGCTTTTGGGCAGTCCTATTCCTACCTGAAAGGGTTGGTAGAATAGGCTCGTGGCCTATTGTACTATCGCGAGGGTTTGTGGAAGATCCGAAAACCCTCACGGTCTTTCCCATGAGCTTCCCAAGGGTTCCAAGAAGGCCCTAGCCCTCATGGGTATGCCTGCTACAGGATTCTTGGAGGTGCTAGTGGCTTCCCATGAGAAAGAATGGACAAGCCATTAGAGAGGAGATGGTTCCCTATCAAATAAAACCAATTGCCTGAAAATATTGAAGACAGTCCTCGATCTAAAGATGGATGACTTGGTTTAGATCTGGAAATTGAGTTGCTCAAAAAATTCTAGCTGAGGGCTTGCTGATGATTCCCTAGCTGAGGCAAGAAATCTTCTTCAAAAATATAGCAGCTCCACCTGTGAGAGACAAAATTATGTGTATAATGAAAAGACTTGATCTGTTTTTATAGCCTTCATTCACCTGTAAGTGGACAATATTAGGAAAGATAAAAATAGAAATATTTTTAATCTTTTCCTAATTTCACTTTCACTTTTACCAAAAGGGTCCTTTTATTTTTCCACTGACTTTTATAAGAAGTCCTTATTTATTTTGGCTTTCACTTGTTGTCATTTCCTTGTGGTAAAAAATTCTTCATTTATTTTGACTTTTGATTTTGGCCTTTTTCCAAGTTCCCCTGTGGTCCTTTTTTATTTCAAAAGTACATCATCATAAACTAAGAGAGTTATTAATGCTTTTATCTCACACACCGTGACACCTAGATCTGGTACTAGTGTAGCTTAACCAAGAGTAGCTAATCCTTGGAGAAGCACACCAAGTCCATATATCAAGGGTCAAAGTGCCACACACATGCCTAGACCCAGTCTAGGGCTTACAATGTCTTCATTCTCCAAGAGAATGGCTACTCAGAACTAAGTTGAGTCTACCAGTCCTAGACTAGTCTACATCATGGTCTCGGGCTAGATTTATACTCAACACAATGTTGATTCTACCGAGGGAAGAGCTGGGTCTATATCATGTTCCAAGACTAGATATCTATCATTCAATAGAATGGTCACTCAACATTGGGTTGAATCTTCACCGTGGTCCTAGACCAGGTGGTCCCATTCTCCTAAGAGAAGGTCTCTCGATGCTACTCAGAAAAATCAACAGTACACAGGTATGGATGATCCCAATATCCTAAAATCCAGTGCCTTGGATCCCTTATAGAGATGGGTTGTGCCTTGGAGAACCTTTTAGAGTTTTGCAAGGTCCTTGATGAAACATGAAACACACCCTTGCATGTGGTGGCTTGGGTATTGAACCCACACATATGGAGGAGATTTTGGATATTTTTGATGGAATAATGGACCTTGAAGGTCTTTGTGTGTGGTTGATATGCTTCTAGGGCATGAGAAAGAATTTCCACCCCCACAAATGATGGTTTGATTATCCTTCTACCATTGAAGGATGGGTGAAAATGACGTATGTGTTTATGGGGTATTGAAACCCTTGAAGATGGTTTTCACCCTTCATTTTGGGTTTTTGGGTTGAAGTACTCTTCAGTTAGTTGCAAAAAACTCTAAAACTATTAAAGAAGGCTTGTGGTGAACTTGATAGAGTATGGTTATAAAAACCCCAATGTTGACTATTATGTGGTGACCTAAGGTTGACTTTGAATGATATTTGCGTGACAAAATAAAAATACATGCAACTTGTTGCTACAAACCCTAAATGACAAGGTTGACCTTTTTAAGGTGTTTTTATGACAAAACAAAAATACAAAATAATAAAAACAACTTGCCTCTCCTTTAACTCGTCCCTAATCCAAGGAAGTGGACAATGTTGAAAGAGTATATAAACACATGTCCATCCACACTTAAAAACATCAATAACGAAGAGGAAATTGAACTCGTGGACTGAGGTGAACTAGTGAACTAATGATATCATGTATTGAGGCTGCCTCAAGATCAAGGGTTACATCAGTTTAAAAAAAACATCTTCCATTGACAATGCAACTTTGGACTTGTTTGGGGACTCTTACATAGTATAAACACAAGGCCATCCACATTCTAAAATAAAATGATGAAGAGGAAGAATTTGGTGATAGTAGTAGGTTGTGAGTGGAGGTTCCACCTTTGATTTTCGGGAACCCATATGAAGTATTCCTCTCTGAATTCAGAACAACAGTGGTGGAGTGTGGTATTAGATAAGATGAATTGGATATATCTTTGAAATTTTTAGTGAAGAGAATCCACTATAGCAGTTGTAGTAGAATTGTGAAGTTTTTGAATTTTTGTGATAGCCACAAGTCATTTTCAGTCAAGTCTTTTAAAGTGTTCCTCTCTCTTTGATTTTGGGTGTATATCCTTTGTAGAACAATTCGGTGGAAGTTGACTTTACCATATGGATTTTGGGCATGCAAAGTGCAGATGCAAGTTGCAGAGAACAACTCAACTGCACATCAATGTGAAGGAATGTTAAAGAGATAACTTTTTGAATTTTGGTGTTTCAGTAGCTGAGGAATTTCGGTTGTTTTAGTAGTTCAGGAATTTTGGGTGTTTCAGCAGCTAAGGATTTTGGGTGTTTCAATAACTGAGGAATTTTGTGTGTTTCAACAGTTGAGGATTTTGGGTGTTTCAACAACTAAGGAATTTCTGGTGTTTCAACAGCTGAGGAATTTTGAGTAGAGAAGTTGAAGACTAAGGCAATTGCAGTCTCCTTCCTTTTTCTCTGGTTTTAGAATAACATTGACACATCCATTTGGTTTATAATGTGGGATAGTTGTGCACTAAGAAGATGACTATATAGTGAACTATAGAAGGTTGTAAGAAGTAGGAAGTAGTTTTTTTTCATTTTTAAAGCCTGATCTTTTGAGGGTATTGTATAGTGGGATTGATTAGATAGAAATGGAAGCTCTGAGAGACAAGTTGATGACTTCATTTGGATATGACAATAGAGTGACATGATGATAATTAAAGTTTGATGATTGGGGGTAGAGGTATGAATTTCATCACAAATGCTTAGTGACAACGACGGCATTGAAGTGATTCTTTCATGCAAAGGTGAAGTGAATCTTATGCAGTGTGAAGAAGAGATCTCAGTCCTAGTAAAAATGTTAGATTTTTATCAATTAGACAATATGATATTAGGATATTATCTGAGAAAACAACATGTACAGCAATTAATTACAAGAGACAATAGACACAAAGATTTATCCTCAAGGAAACCATAAAGGAAAAACCCCACAACTTCCTCAGAGATAGAATAAGCACCAATGGCAGCAGTAAAACCCAAAGATAGAAAGATGATCCAACAACTATTCTCTCTCTCACTTGTGTGAGATCCTCTTCTCTCACCTATGTGCTATAGCTGGGTGAGTGTGTGTTTCAAATAGAGAGGCTCACTCTCTATTTATACTAGTTTCTGACTTGAAAATACTAACTAGGGTCGACTTCTCTAGGAGAGTCTAATAACCCTAGTGCCCCACAACTATGGGGACTTTTACCACTGATCAACAAGGAGGGTTAACCTCTATCACTTTACATGACTTAATTACATTAATGATTCTCTCGATAGGAACATCAGGGACCAATGAAATATACAAGTGAATACATTCCGAAGTTACAAATACATCAACAATCCCTCTTAACTAGGAAGGTATTCTCTTGACACAATTCATTAGCATAAGTCTTCATCACTGGATCATTCATCAAAGCTGGATCATCATCACTGGTTCATCATCACAATATCATCATCACTGAATCATCATCAAAGATGGATCATCATCAAAGCTGGATCATCACTAGAGAATCTTCATTATCACTGCTTCCACTATCTCAATAAAATGGTGCTATCTCTAAATTATTCTTATCATGGGAAGTTCTATAGAGCCAACCCCTTTTCATGATGCTTGCAGGCCAAGCCTCCATGTAGGTCTTCATCTTCAGATCCAACCCTTTTTCATGCTGGATGTAACTTCACAGAGCCAGTCCTAAGTTCATACTGGATGTACCTCTACAAAGCTAGTCCTTTTTCATACTAGATGTAGGCCTCTATAGAGCCAACCCTTTTTTATGCTGGATTTACCTCTATAGAGCCAGTCCTTTTTCATACTGGATATAGGCCACTACAGAGCCAACCCTTTTTCATGCTGGATGTACGGCCTCTACATAGCCATTCCTTTTTCATACTGGATGTAGGTCACTGTAGAGCCAACCCTTTTTCATGCTGGATGTACTTCTATAGAGCCAGTCCTTTTTTATATTGGATGTAGGCCAATATAGAGCCAGGCCTTTTTCATGCTGGATGTACCTCTACAGAGCAATTCCTTTTTCATACTGGATGTAGGCCTCTATATAGTGAGCCCTTTTTCATGCTAGATGTACCTCTACAAAGCAATTTCTTTTTCATACTAGATGTAGGCCTCTATATAGCCAGCCCTTTTTTCATGCTAGATGTACTTCTATAGAGACAACCCTTTTTCATGCTGGATGTAGGTGTCTGCACTTATATCTGACCATGGTAGGAACCAATCCTACCACCATGTCAGAAGGGCACAACACTTACATATGACCATGGGAGGAACCAATCCTATCACCATGTCAGAAAGGAACATCACTTACATCTGACCATGGGAGGAACCAATCCTACCACCATGTCAGAAAGGAACAACACTTACATCTAACCATGGGAGGAACCAATCCTACCACCATGTCAGAAAGGCTTAGCACTTACATCTGACCATGGGAGGAACCAATCCTAGCACCATATTAGAAAGGCACAACACTTACATCCGACCATGGGAGGAACCAATCCTACCACCATGTCATAAAGGCTCACTGACTCATCACTTCCCCTTGGAAGGAACCTCTATATGGAGAACACCAAGCTTCTCCCTGAAGTAATCAAACTTCACTCTCACTAATGGATTGGTCAACACATCAACTATCTATTCATATTTCACAACATACCAGAGATTCACTGCTCCTCTCTGCACCATATCCCTAATATAATGATATTTGATCTCGATATGCTTCGATTTTTCATGTAACACTAGGTTCTCTGAAAAATTCACACAACTTTGGTTGTCGCAATATATACAAGTAGAATCCAACTAGATATCAAACAAATTAGACAGTAGCTTCCTTAGTAACACTGCCTCACAACTATCCCAACAAGTTGTGACATACTCTGCTTCAGATGTACTCAGTTCCACACAGGACTGCTTCCTGCTAAACTTAGAGATCACACCTGATCCCATACTGAAGCAACACCCTGAATTGCTCTTCCTATCAATGGCACTACCTGCATAATATAAATCCACATAACCTTCTAGGTTTATCTTTTGATTCACCTCATACTTGATCCCATAGTCAATTGTACCCTTTAGGTACCTCAAAATATGCTTCACAACAATCAGATGAACATGTCTCAGATTTTTTAGAAACTGGATCAATGTGTTAACAGCAAAGCAAATATATGGTCACGTGTTCATCATGTACATCAAGGACCCAATCATCTGACGATACATCGTAGCATCAACTGACTCTGATGAAGCATTACTCAATAGCTACAGGTTCGATGCCATAGGTGTGGTCATGGCCTTGCAGTCCATCATCCTAAGCCTCTTCAGGATCTCTATTGTATACTTCCCTTGTCCCACGGAGATTTCATATTCACTCTGCCACACCTCCATTCCTAGAAAGTAGTGCATCACACCCAAGTATTTCATTTCAAACTTGGCAGCAAGCTTCCTCTTCATGTCAGCAATCAATCCATCCTCACCTGTTACAAACATATCATCTACATATAGTAGGAGTATCATTGGGTTCCCTTCTTCAATATTGTAGTAAAGGTTGGATTCTTCTTTACTGTTGGTAAAGCCCAAACTAGTCAGGAAGTTGTCAATCCTGTTGTGCCATGTCCTAGGTGCCTGTTTCAAACTGTATAGGGATTTATTCAATTTACACACATGAGTTTCCCTGCCATGTGTCTCAAAACTAAGTAGTTATTCCACATGCACTTCCTCTTCCACTACACCATTCAAGAAAGTAGTCTTGACATCCATCTGGTGTATCTTCCATTTCATTACTGTAGCCAGAGAAAGTACTAATATGATGGAAGTGTATCTGGCTACAGGTGCAAAAGTTTCTTCATAATCTATTCCTTCTTTCAAGGAGAAGCCACGAGCCACAGATCTTGATTTATATTTTTCTATGCTGCCATCTGCATCATTCTTTATATTGTAGATCCATTTGGAAGTCACAATAGAATCTCCCTCTAGTCTTGGGACAACATCTCAGACATCATTCTTCATGATCAACTTGTACTCCTCAATCATAACATCCTTCCATTCTTTCTTTTATGTCTCTTCTTCATAGTTGGAAGGCTCTTTATCAATGATGTCACATAATAGGGATACATAACCGGAGTAGGACCTAGTTCTTTTCCTTTATCTGTGTATTTCTTCTAGAGCCCCATATCTTTTTGCACCTTGGATAGCCTCTCGTACCCATGCAAGTTTCCTCTTTTGACTATTATTCTCCTGGGGTGGATCTATAGGTTCCTAGGGTTCTTCTATTTCTCGATCTTCTTCTTGAGTTGCATCATTCATAGTTGTATCTTGAATCCTAGGTTCTTCTACTTCTTCAAGGTCTTCAACGGGTTTCTTTCTAGATGTTTTGTAAGTTGAGTCTTCATCAAATGTTACGTCTCTGCTGATGTCGATCTTCTTGAATCCTGGGAAGTATATTCTGTAAGCATTCGAGCTTTCACTATATCCCATGAATATATCCTTCTTTCCTGAAGGATCTAATTTTTTCCTCTTTTCTTTCAGAATGTTTATGTACACTAAAAAACCAAATATTATGAGATGACTGAATTCTAGTTTCTTGCCAGAGAATACTTCTTCAGGTGTCTTGTTCTCAAGTACTCTATGTGGAGTATGGTTCTGTACATACACATATGTCCTAGAAGCTTATACCCATAGATGCATGGGAAGATATTGATCATGAAGCACTCCCCTTGCAACTTCCATAATTGTTCTAATATTCCTTTCTGCAAACCCATTCTGTTGTGGATTATATGGAGTGCTTGACTCCCTCTTAATCCCTAAATATTTGCATAATTCTTTGAATTCATTTGATGTGAATTCTCCACAATTGTCTGATCGAAAGGTATTAATTTTCTTTTCTATGTGGTTCTCGATCAAGGCTTTGAATTCTTTGAACTTACTGAATACTTCATCTTTTTTTTTCAAGAAGTATATACATGTCTTCCTAGAAAAATCATCAGTGAAAGAAACATAATAATACATACCCACTCAATGAACTGGATGACATCGAACCGCATACGTCGGAGTGGATGATTTCCAAGATTCCCTTTTCCTTGCTCTCGCTACTTAGAAATGTATTCTTTGTGTTCTTTCCTTTTGCACATTCTTTGCAAACACCTTCATGTTTTGCTTGTATTTTTGGAAGCAGGGATGATTTTAAGGAACCATACTTATTTAAAAGTGTATAAATGTTGGCGAATCTTACCAATTCTTAAAACGGAAACTATAAAATGTTTGGCGATATTTTTCAAAAAACATTTTAATTTCCAAGGATTTTATATCATTTATATAATAATTTGGCGATTTTTAGGGTGAAAAAATTTTACCCCATCAAAATTGGGCAAAAAAGGGCTTCAAAAAATGCAAAATGGCGAATCTTTTTTTGGAGAAACCCCCCTAAAAATAGCCCATTGGCTAAATTTCGCCCCTAAAATTATCCCTGTTTGGAAGACCTTCAACAGCTTTTCTTGCAATTGGTAGTGCTCTATAGTGCACATGTGCAATCCTTCTGTGCCAAAGTTCATTTGGCTCTACTAAGTCATGGACCAATGATTGTTCTGGTTGGCCCTTTAGCTTGTATAATCCTCCCTCTTGCTCTCCAATCACAACTGCATGATGTAGTCTTTCCCTTTGGCCACATAAGGACTTGGACATCTACAAATGCAACCCTCATGCCTTTTGCATATAATCCAGAGATGCAGAGGAGGTTCTTCTTTAGTCCTGGTACAAACAAGACATCTTGCATATTCATAAACTCTCCTAACTCTAGCTTATAGGAGGATTCACCACTACCTTTTATGGGATATTGGTAGTCATCCCTAAGTTTCACCTTATGGGGTGACCCATGTTATGATAGTTTTACAAAGGATTATTTTAATCCCATCATATTCTTGGAAGCCCCACTATCTATGAGCCAATCATTGCTTCCATGTGTGACATTTCCCGTGAGAGCAGAAATCAAAACATATTCTTCATCACTAGAAGAGTCTTCTTATTTGACTCTCTTTCTTGGAAGTTCATCATCCTTTGCAATGTGAGCATGATGTCTTGTTTTGTTGCTGTTCTTCTTTTGAGGGCCACCTTTGTTTCTAGGACAAAATTTGGAGATGTGTCCTTTCTCATCGCATGTATAGCATCGAATACCAGATAGATATATTGTAGGGTTATTTTGATGTGAATGCTTTCCTCTATGATGATGATGGTCTCTTTTGTTTTTCTTGGTATGTACTGTGAGAGCTTGATCTTCGTTTCCCATATTTTATTCTCGATCTACTATTCGAGCTTCTTTTTGTGAGCATTATTCCCATAACCTACTGAAGGTGATTAGCTTTATTCTATCACTAATCCCTTCAATGGAGAGTTAGCTTAGCCTCCTTTTGTTGATGGATTGTGGAGAGAGACCCAAAATGAAAGAAGCACTAGCTTCTGCAGCTGCATAGTTTCTTCTTCTTAGGTTAGCTATGATACCATGTTAGATTTTTATCAATTAGATAATATGATCTTAGGATCTTATATGAGAGAATAGCATGCACAAAAATCAATCAGAAGAGATAATAGACACAAAGATTTATCCTTGGGGAAACCATAAAGGCAAAAACCCCACAACTTCCTTACAGATAGAATGAGCACCAATGGCAACATTAAAACCCAAAGACAAAAAATGGTCTCCAACAACTGTTCGCTCTCTCTCTCACTTGTGTGAGCTCCTCTTCTCTCACCTATGTGCTATATCTGGGTGAGTGTCTGTGTCAAATAGAGAGGCTCACTCTCTATTTATACTAGTTTCCAACTTGACAATTAATTACTAGGGCCGATTTCTCTAGGAGAGTCTACTAATCCTAGTGCCCTAGAACTATGGGGACTTTATCGCCTGATCAACAAAGGGTTAATGCCTCTATGACTTTACATGCCTTAATTACATTAATGATTCTCCCAATAGGAACATCAGGGACCAATGAAATACAATATATGAAATATACAAGTGAATACATTCTAAAGTTACAAATACATCAACAAAAAATCCTTGAATACTTGGCCTGAGAGGAGATGGACATATTCCTTGCAGACTTGGAATAAGAGGACATGAGCAACATTATATGTCTTGAGAAGATGAACATATTCTTGAGGACTTGGCATGATGACTATGGGAATATCCTTGAATAATAGGTTGATGATTCTTGTTGACGTAAAAGTACTGAGAAACAATTGATTGAATGAAAAAAGTGTTTTTTGATGAGCAAGATGAGTCTTGTACTTGAGTATTGGATTCCTCAACCATTTCTTAGCTAGAGCTAAGGAAAATAGGCTAGGACCTGTCATAAGAGTTGGTTCTCTTCTTATCAGTTTGTGCTGATTGTAATCATGAATATTGAAGTCTTCCATTACCATAACTAAAGCTTGCATTACATATATTGTTGTGACTCTCTTGGATGTGATTATTGTGCTTATACCTCATGGTTAATTTGGTTGATGCACATGATTATGTAATTGATAACATAATGCTTGATAAACTATGACTGGTTAATTGAAGGTCAAATTTTTTAAATTACTCTCACATTGATTCACCCCCCCTCTCAGTGTGACCATTGTGTCCAATAACCCATTCCCCCCAGCTGCGGGGTCCGAGGGCAAGCGGTCCCCTGGCAGGGGTTGGATGGAAGAACCCCCAAGAAAGTGGGTTAAGGGATGAAGCTGCTGAAATAATGTTTTGGGATATTTGTTGGCCAACAGTTTGCAGACCCATGTTATTGGGTGATTTGTAGTATTTTCCCATGGTAATTCCCCTAGAAATGGAAAGCATTGTAATACGGTTGTGTATTGTATTGTAGCATTGTAAACAATCTCTATGATTGTGTGATAGATATTGTGAGAGTGTGAAGAGGAAGTGCAGCATGGTTCTTGCAGGTTGTTTCCCTTCATTTTGTTGGATGGTATAATAATAAAGGATTGGTGATTTCTGTGTGGACATATCCCATCTTGGGTGAACCACGTTATATCTGTGTCTCTTGTAATGCATTTAAGATTAGCATCTTGTTTCATTATTTAATTGAATAATTTTTATTTCTCTGCAGTCATGTTTTATAACAATTGGTATCAGAGCCAAAAGGTCTATTTGGCTGGTAAGCTCACAGGAAATAAGGGTTCCTGGTTTGAGTGGGATAAATGGAAGAAGAAGGAAACTTTAGGGTCAAGAAATTTAACAATCAAAACTACCAGTTATGGAAGATGAAAATGGAGAACTATCTGTACCAGAAGGATCTATACCTATCATTGGACGAAAAAAAAAACAACCAATGACTATGAGGGATGAAGAATGGGAGGTTCTTCACAGGAAGGCACTAGGAACAATAAGGTTGTGCTTGGATTTGTTGGTGGCTTTCAATGTCTAAAAAGAAAATAAAATAGAGGGTGTGACAAGTGCATTGGCTAAGCTCTATGAAAAACCCTTGACTTCCAACAAGGTATTTTTAATGAAGTGTTTATTTAATATGAAGATGTCAAAAGGTGGATCTGTTGTTGACGATTTAAATGAATTTAATATGCTTACTAGTCAGTTAAGTTTTGTAAAAGTGAAATTTGATGATGAGGTCAGGGCTCTTCTAATCTTGTGCTCATTTCCAGAAATATGGAATAGCTTGGTCATGGCTGTAATTAACTCTTCCCCTAGTTTAAACACTCTAAAATTTGATAATGTTGTTGGTGGTATTATTAGCAAGGAAATGTGAAGAAAAAGCATAGGTGAGACATTATATAATGCATTGACCATGGAGAGCATGGGGATACCAAAGGAGAGATGAAGGAGCCCATGTAATCACAATTTTTTTAGAAAGGGAAGACCCAAGTCCATATTTGGAAAGATAGAGTGATGGAACTATGTTAAGAAAGGACAACTAAAGAAAACTACATATACTCAAAGAAGTGGATGGGTAAGAGGAGACTACTCAGGAAGCAAATGTAGAAGGTCATTTGTTACAAGATGCTTTGATTCTTGAATTAGATAATACTAGTGATTACTTGGTAGTATATTCAGGGGATTCATGTCATGATACACCCCATAAGAAATTCTTTCATGATTATGTTCTAGGTGATTTTGGACATGTTTTATTGTGGGATGATTAACCATGTAAAATTGTTGGAATACACAAGGTATGGATTATGTTAAATAATGGAAATGAATGGATGCTAAAATATGTAAGGCATATTCCTTCTATGAAAAGAATTATGATTTCAAAGGGAAATTGCGAGATAGCGGTTGTTTTTCTATGTTAGGAAAAACGTGGCGGAAGATCACTAAAGGAGTATTGGTCATAACAAAAAGATAATAGTGATTATTCTAACAATTTATATTCCACAGAAACATGCAGGACTATGGAATCATTAGCTTGACCACATGAGTGAGAAGGGGATGGATATTCTCCACTCATGGAAATTGCTTCCAGATTTGAAGCAAGTATGTTTGGAGTTATGTGAGAACCGTGTTTATGGAAAACAAGAGAGATTAATTTTTCTCAGGGTTGGGAAACATAATAAGAGTGAAAATTTAGGGATTATACATACATATGTATGGGGACCAACTCATGTACAATCTCTTGGTGGCTCTCATTATCATGTTACTTTGATTGATGACGCAACTAGAAAAACTTGGATTTATTTCATTAAATAGAAATCTAATGTGTTTGATACTTTTAAAAAGTGGAAATATTTGGTTGAGAATGAGACAGGAAAAAATTTAAAATGTCTCAGATATGATAATGGAGGTGAATACTATAGCAAGGAGTTTGATAGTTACTATTTATACAATGGGATTCGCAGAGAGAAGACAGTCCCTAAAACACCACAAGAAAATGGTGTGTTAGAAATGATGAAAATAACGATCATGGAGTGTGCAATGTTTATGTGATTGCATACAGGGTTTCCCTTATAGTTTTGGAATGATGCTGTAGATACTATTGTTTATTTAATAAATAGAGGGCCTTCAAGTGCTTTGAATGGTGGGATTCCAGAGGAGGCATGGATAGAAAAAAAGGTAAACTACTCATTTTTGGGAACTTTTAGTTGTGAAGTATTTGTCTATATTGATAAAGTAAATAGAACGAAGATTGAAGCAAAATTCAGGAAATGTACCTTTATTGAATACGGTGTTGATGGTTTTGGTTATCTCTTAAGGGATTAAGAAAATCACAAAATCATTAGGAGTATAGATGTAGTATTCAATGAAAAGGTTATGTACAAATATTAGTTGTAGGGAAAGAAAGAGGAAAAGGAAAACAAAGATTACACAATGCTTGATGAAATCAAAGAAAATTAAGTTCAAAAAGCACCAGAAAATCAAGGGCAGTGGCATGTACCTCAAACTCTTGCAAATGTAAGAAGATCTACTAGGTTTAGTAGACCTTCTGAGTGATTCTACCCTTAAATGCATTACTTATTGATGATTGATTCTGGTGAACCAAAATGTTATGAAGAGGCAATGAAAGTAGAAACTAAAAATAAGTGGGAGCAAGGCATGAATGAGGAGATGGACTCATTGGTAAAAAATCAGACTTGGGATTTGGTTGAGTTTCCTACAGAAAAAGGGCATTACATAATAAATGGGTTTACAGGTTGAAGGAAGGAAATGGAGGAAAGAAGCGATATAAGGCTAGACTTGTTGTAAAGGGATTTGCACAAAATAAAGGTATATATTTTGATAAGATATTTTATCATGTTGTTAAAAAAACTTCAATTTGGACTATTTTAAGTCTAGTGGTGGTAGAGGATTTGCATCTTGAATAGTTATATGTAAAATCAACCTTTCTTCATGGGAATTCAGAGGAAGATATTTATGATGCACCAACCATAGGGGTATGAGGTCAAAGGGAAGGATAATTTGGTTTGCAAGTTGAAGAAGAGCTAGTATGGGCTAAGAAAACTCCAAGGAATTAGTATTTAATATTTGATAAGTTTATGACATAGAAAGGTTATAATAGATACCATTATGATGACTTTGTTTATTTCAAGAGGCTATATAATGGAAGGTATATTATCTTGTTATTGTATGTGGATGACATGCTTGTTGCAAGGTCTAACATGTGGGATATAAATGTGCTCAAAAGGAAACTAGCTAAATCATTTGCAATGAGGGATTTGGGTGTTGCAAAGCAAATCCTTTGTATGAGAATAACAAGATAAAGGAAAAATCACAAATTGGCATCGTCTCAAGGTGAGTACATAGAAAATGTTTTGGAGAGGTTTAGAATGTAGAATGAAAAACCAGTGATTACACCTTTATTCAACCATTTCAAACTAAGTAAGCATATGTGTGCCAAGAGACAAGAAGAGATAGAATACATGTCCAAGGTTCCCTATTCATCAGTAGTTTCAAGCTTGATGTATGCCATGGTGTGCACAAGACCAAATATTGCACATGCAATGGGGGTTGTGAGTAGGTATATGAACAATACAATCTAGGTAAAGAGCATTGGAAATATGTACACTGGATTCTCAAATATTTAAGAGGTACAAATTCTCATGAATTATGTTTCGGAGGTTCAGACACTGTTCTACAAGGATATTTTCATTAAGAGATGTCAAGTGATAAAGAAAATAGGAGGAGAACCAAACTTGGGTATGTCTTTATATGGGTGGAACAACAGTAAGTTGGATTTCAAAACTGTAAAATTTTGCTCGCAATTTCAACAACAGAAGAAGATTATGTTGCAGCTACAAAGGCTAATAAAGAAATGATTTGGTTGCAGAGGTTCATGGAGGAATTAGGTAATAAGCAGGAGAATATCATATTATATAGTGACAACCAGAGTGCCATTCATCTTACAAAGAAATCATCTTTTCATTCGAATACTAAACATATACAACTCAAGTACCATTTCATAAGATATGTTCTAGAAGATGAATTGTTAAAGTTGGAAAAGATACATATTAGCCAAAATTCTCTAGTACAATGGATTCTCAAGTATTTGGGAGGTACAAATTCTCATGAATTATGTTTCGGAGGTTTAGACACTATTCTACATGGATATTTTGATGCATATATATCAAGTGATAAAGACAATAGGAGGAGAACCAAAGGGTGTGTCTTTAACTATGGGTGGAACAACAGTAAGTTGGATTTCGAAACTGCAAAAGTTTGTTGTAATTTCAACAACAGAAGAAGAGTATGTTGCAACTACAAAGGATAGTAAAGAAATGATTTGGTTGCATAGGTTCATGGAGGAATTAGGTAAGAAGCATGATAATATCATATTATATAGTGACAACCAGAGTTCCATTCATCTTACAAATAAATCATCTTTTCATTTGAAGACTAAACATATACAACTCAAGTACCATTTCATAAGATATGTTCTAGAAGATGAATTGTTAAAGTTGGAAAAGATACATACTAGCCAAAATTCTCCAGTCATATTGGCAAAGGTAGTAACCAGAGAGAAACTGAGTTCTTGCTCAATTTGTTTTGTCCTTCAAGCATGAAGGTGAAAATGAGAAATTTTCTAATTCCAAGGTTCAAAGCATAGTCCAATATCAATCTCAAAGTGGGAGATTGTTGGTTGTGGAGGTTGATATTCTAGTTTCATAGATGTTATTGTTCAAGTATGTTTGTAACCCGGTTTTATTGCACACTCATTCCTGTTAGGGGTTGTGGGGGCTAGTGGGCCCTCAATGGTGGTTCGGGGGAAGTGCCCTTGGGAAGCCCTCAAAAGAAATTTTTAGGATGTTTGTTGTCCAACATTTTGTGCACCCATAGTATTTTCCCATGTTAATTACCCTATAATAGGAAAGCATTGTAATGCAGTTGTTTATTGTATTGTAGCATCGTAAACAATCTCTATTATTGTGTGAGAGAGATTGTGAGAGTGTGAAGAGGAAGTGCAGTGAGGTTGTTGCAAGCGGTATCCCTTCATTTGGATGGATGGTATGATAATAAAGGACTGGAAATTGCTTTGTGTGCATAGCCCATCTTGGGTGAACCGCGTTATATTTGTGCCTCTCTTGTCATCTATTTAATATTTACATCTTGTTTTATTATTTAATTGTATAATTGTTATTGCTCTACGATATTATTTTTCTAACAATTGGTATCAAATACAAAAGGTCTGTTTAGCTGGTAAACTCACAGGAAATAAGGATTCTCGGTTTGAGTAGAAGCAATGGTAGGAGAAGGAAAGTTTAGGGTCGAGAAATTTAACAGCTAAAACTACCAGTTATGAAAGATGCAAATGGAGGACTATCTATACCAAAAGGATCTATACCTACTGTTGGGAAAAAAAACAAAACAACCAACGACTATGAATGATGAAGAATGGGAGGTTCTTGATAGAAATGCACTACGAAAAATGCAATTGTGCATGGATTCGTTAGAGGCTTTCAATATTTAAAAATAAAAGACAACAAATGGCATGATGAGTGCATTAGCTAAGCTCTATGAAAAACCCTTGACTTCCAACAAGGTATTTTTAATGAAGCATTTATTTAATATTAATATGCTAGAAGGTGGATTTGTTGGTGATCGTTTAAGTGAATTTAATACACTTACTAGTCAGCTAAGTTCTGTAAAAGTGAAATTTGATGATTAGATTAGGGCTATTATAATCTTCTGCTCATTGCTAAAAATATGGAATAGTTTTGTCATGGTTGTAAGAAACTATGTCCCTAGTTCAAACACTCTTAAATTTGATGATGTTATTGGTGTTATTCTTAGTGAGAAAAAGCAAAGGTGAGACATTAGGTAATGCGTTGACCATGGAGAGAAGGGGGAGAAAAAATGAGATAGGAAGGATCCCACATAATTGAAACAATTCTAGAAAGGGAAGATCCAAGTCCATATTTGGAAATATAGAGTGCTAGAACTGTGGTAAGAAAGGACATTTGAAGAAATATAGAAGAGCTCCAGAGATGAAAGGGGACAAACATCAAGAGACTACTTAGAAAGAAAATGTAGCAGGTGATGTGTTACAACATGCTCTTATTCTTGCATTAGATAATACTAGTGATTACTGGGTAGTAGATTCAAGGGCTTCATGTCATGCTACATCCTATAGGAAATTCTATCATGATTATGTTGCAGGTGATTTTGGACATGTTTTATTGGGGGATGATTAACCATGTAAAATTGTTGGAATGGGTTAAGTATAGATTAATTTAAATAATGGAAATTAATTGATGATAAAAAATGTAAGGCATATTCCTGCTATGAAAATAAATTTAATCTCAACAGGGAAGTTGAGAGCTAACAGTTGTTTTTCTATGTTTGGAAAAACGTGGTGGAAGATCACTAAAGAATCAATGGTAATAGAAAAAGGAGATAGGATATGTACGTTGTACTTATGTCCTCATAATACTGATTATTCTATATTTGTATCTTCCATGAAAATAGGTGTAGTGTTGTGAGACTATAGGATTTTTCATATGAGTGAGAAGGGGATGTAGATTCTCCACTAGTTATGAAGTAGGCAAATTAGATTTCTCAGGGTTGTGAAACAAAATAAGGCTAAAAAGTTAGAGCTTGTGCATACAAAAGTAAGGGGACTAAATCATGTACAATATATTGGTGGCTCTCATTATTATGTTCCTTTTATTGATGATGCAACTAGAAAAACTTGGGTTTATTGCATTAGACAGAAATCTGGTGTGTTTTCTACTTTAAGAAGCGGAAAGCTTTGGTTGAGAATGAGATAGGATAAAATTCAAAATGTCTCAGATCTGGTAATGGAGGTGAATACTATAGAAAATATTTGGATAGTTATTGTTCATACAATGGGATTCATAGAGAGAAGAAAGTACCTGTAACACCACAAGAAAATATTGTGTTAGAAAGGATGAACATAATGAACATGGAGCGTGCAAGGTGTATGCAATTGCATAGAAGGTTTCCCTTATAGTTTTGGGTTGATGTTGTGTATATTATTGTTTATTTAATAAATAGAGGGGCCTTCAAGTGCTTTGGATGGTGGGATTTGAGAGAAGACATGGACAGAGAAAAAGGTAAACTACTCATTTCTAAGAACTTTTGGTTGTGAAGCATGTTCCCACATTGATAAAGAAAATAGAACAAAGATCGAGGATAAATCCAAGAAATGTACCTTTATTGGATATGGGGTTGATGATTTTGGTTATTGCTTATGGGATTATGAAAATCATAAAATCATTAGGAGTAGAGATGTAGTATTCATTGAAAAGGTTATGTACAAAGATCAGTTGCAGGAAAAGAGAGAGGAAAAGGACAACACATAGTACACAGTGCTTGATGAAATAAAAGAAAATGAAGTTCCAAAGGCACCAGAAAATCAAGAGCAACAACATGTATCTCAAACTCCTGCAAATGTAAGAAAATATACTAGGTTAAGTACACCCCCTGAACGATTCTCTTCTTCAATGTATTATTTATTGATGACTCATTCTGGTCAACCAGAACGTTATTAAGAGGCATTGCAAGTAGAGACTAAAAAGAAGTGGGATTAAGGCATGAATGAGGAGATGGACTCACTGGTAAGAAGTCGAACTTCAGATTTGGTTGAGTTTCTTGCAGAAAAAGGGCATTGCAGAATAAATGGGTTTACAGGTTGAAGGAAAATGATTGAGGCAAGAAGTGATACAAGGATAGACTTGTTGTAAAGGGGTTTGCACAAAAGAAATGTATAGACTTTGATGGAATATTTTCTCTTATTGTATTAAAATGACTTCAATTAGGAATAATTTAAGTTTAGTGGCGATAGAAGATTTTCATCTTGAACAGTTAGATGTTAAAACAACCTCTCTACATGGGGATTTGTAGGAAGTGATTTATATGCAGCAACGACAGGGGTATGAGGTCAAATTGAAGGACAATTTGGTTTAAAGGTTGAAGAAGAGATTTTAGGGCCTGAAGCAAGTTCAAAGGCAATGGTATTTAAAATTTGACAAGTTTATGAGAGAGAAGGGTTACAGTAGATACCATTCTCACCGCTGTGTTTATTTCAAGAGGCTATATAATGGAAGATATATTATCTTGTTATTGTATGTGAATGACATGCTTGTTGTAGGGTCTAACATGCAGGATATAAATGTTCCCAAAAGGAAAATAGCTAAATCATTTGCGATGAAGGATTTGGGTTCTGCAAAGCAAATCCTAGGTATGAGAATAATAAGAGAGGTGGATTAATCACAAATTGACATCATCTCAAGGTGAGTACATAGAAAAGGTGTTGGAGAGGTTTATAATGCAGAATGAAAAAAGAATCAGTACACCTTTGGAAAACCATTTAAAACTAAGTAAGGAGATGTGTCCCAAGACATAGGAAGACATATAATACATGTCTAAGGTTCCCTATTCATCAGGAGTTGGAATCTTGATGTATTCCATGGTGTGCACAATACCAGATATTTCACATGCAGTGGGAGTTGTGAGAAAGTATATGAACAATCCATGTAAATTGCATTAGAAATCAATACAATGGATTCTCACGTATTTACGAGGTACCACTTCTCATCCATTATGTTTTGGAGGTTCAGACACTATTCTACAGGGATATGTTGATACAAATATGGCAAGTGATATAGACGATAGGAGGAGCACCACAGGGTATGTCGTTACTGTGGGTGGAACAACATTAATTTCGATTTTGAAACTGCAAAATTTTGTTGCACTTTCAACATCGGAAGCATAGTATGTTGCTTCTATAGTGTCTAGTAAAGAGACAATTTGGTTGAAAAGGTTCATGGAGGAATTGGGTAAGAATCAAAAGAATAGTAGGTTGTACAGTGACAACTAGATTTCCATTCATCTAGAAAAGAACTCAACTTATCATTCAAAGGCTAAAAATATACATCTCAAGTACCATTTCATAAATTCGGTTCTAGAAGATGAACTGTTAAAGTTGGAAAATATACATACGAGCCATAATCCTATAAACATGTGGAAAAAAGTAATAACCTGAGAGAAATTAATTTCCTACTCGGTTTCTGTTGGACTTCAAGCATGAAGGTGAAAATGAGAAATTTTCCAAGTCCAAGATTCATATCATAGTCTAAAAAGTGCAACAACAGTGGAGTTGTTGTGATCTTTCTCCAAGGGGAAGATCGTTGGTTGTGGAGCCTAATCTTCCAAATTTAGAGATGTTATTCTTCAACTATGTGTGTACCCCATTTTTACTCTACACTCATCCTAGCTGGGGGATGCGGGGTGACATTGTCCCCCCGCAGGGTTCTAGGGTCCTGATGGGCACTTGACTAGGGTTTGGGGGAGAATCCCCTGAAAGAAATTTTTGAGATGTTTGTTGGCTAATAGTTTGCAGAGCCATGATACTGGATGACTCATATATTTTCCCATGGTAATTCCCCTAATAAAGGAAATAATTGTAATATGATTGTGTATAGTATTGTAGAATTGTAAACAATCTATGTGATTGTGCGATAAAGATTGTGAGAGTCTGAAGAGGAAGTACAGTAGGGTTGCTACAGGTTGTATCCCTTCATTTTTATGGATGTTATAATAATAAAGGACTAACAATTTATGTGTGGATGTATCCCATATTGGGTGAACCACGTTATATCTGTGTCTCTCTTGTAATGTGTTTAGGATTTGCATATTGTTTAACTATTAATTGAATAATTTTTATTGCTCTGTAATCCTATTTTCCAAACAATTTGTATCAGATCCAAAAGGTCTATTTGGTTGGTAATTTGGTAGGAAAGAAGGGTTCATGGTTCGATTGGGAGAAATGGAAGAAGAAGGAAAGTTTAGGGCTAAGAAATTTGATGACCAAAACTACCAGTTATGGAAGATGCAAATGGAGGACCATCTTTACCAAAAGGATATATACCTATCGTTGGGCGGAAAAACAAAACAATCAATGACTATGAAGGATGAAGAATGGGAGGCTCTTGATAGATTGGCACTAGGAAAAATAATATTGTGACTAGCTTAATCGGTGGCTTTCAATGTCTCAAAAGAAAATACAAGAGAGGGTGTGATGAGTGCATTATCTAAGCTCCATGAAAATCCCTTGGCTTCCAACAAGTTATTTTTAAAGAGGCGTTTATTTAGTATGAAGATGTCAGAAGGTGGATTTGTTGCTGACCATTTAAATGAATTTACTGCGCTTATTAGTCAACTAAATTTTGTAAAAGTGAACTTTGATGATGAGTTTAGGGATCTTCTAATATTGTGCTCATTGCTACAAAGCTGGAATAGCTTGGTCATGGATGTAAGTAACTCTGTCCCTAGTTTAAACACTCTTAAATTTGATGATGTTGTTGGTGGTATTCTTAGCGAGGAAATGTGAAGAAAAATTATAGGTGAGACATCAGGTAATGCGTTTTCCATGGAGAGAGGGGGGAGACAAAAGGAGAGGGGAAGGAGCCCAGGTAATTGAAACAAGTATAGAAAGGGTAGATCCAATTCCTAATTTGGAAATATAGAGTGTTGGGACTGTGGTAAGAAAGGACATTTGAAGAAAGAATGCAGAGCTCCAAAGAACAAAGGGGACAGGAAACAAGAGACTACCCACGAAGCAAATGTAGGAGGAGATGTGTTACAAGATGCTTTGATTCTTGCATTACATAATACTAATTATTACTGGGTAATAGATTCAAGGGATTCATGTCATGCTACACCCCATAGGAAATACTTTCATGATTATGTTCCCAGCGTTTTTGGACATGTTTTATTGGGGGATGATGAACTATGTAAAATTGTTAGAATGGGTAAGGTACAAATTAAGGTAACTAATGGAAATGAATGGATGCTAAAATATTTAAGGCATATTCCTGCTATGAAAATAAATATGATCTCTACATGGAAGTTGTGAGATAGCAGTTGTTTCTCTATGTTTAGAAAAATGTGGTGGAAGATCACTAAAAGAGCACTGGTAATTTCAAAAGGAGACAAGATATATATGTTGTATTTATGTCCTGATAATACTGATTATTCTATCTTTGTAGGTTCCACAGAAACAAGTGCAGCATTGTGACATCATCGGCTTGGCCACATGAGTGAGAAGGGGATGCAGATTCTCCACCCAAGGAAATTTCTTCCAGATCTGAAGCAGGTAAGTTTGGAATTGTGTGAGAACTATGTTTATGGAAAACAAAAGAGAGTTATATTTCTCAGGGTTGGGAAACAAAATAAGAGTGAAAAGGTAGATCTTGTGCATACATATGTATGGGGACCAGTTCAGGTACAATATCTTGGTGGTACTAGTTATTATGTTACTTTTATTGATGATGCAACTAGAAAAACGTGGGTTTATTGCATTAGATAGNTTATTGTAAATAAATAATAAATAGGAATATGAATAGATAGGAAGGTGAAAAGGCTGGTTCTCAACCGCCACATTGTAATGTATAAATAAATGTTTCAGCTATGAATAGAATTGAATCAGGAGTTATTACCAACAAGTGGTATCAGAGCTTGGATACCTACCTGCCGTAACTCCTGCCTGCTGCATTTCAGCCCTGGCATTCTGCCTGCCAGTCTGCTCTTTCAGGCTTCCTGGCCATCGCCAGTCTGCCCTCTGCTCTTCCCTCCTACCAGCCTGTGCGCATTCATTTGTATGCGTTTCTCTTCTCTTTTTCCAGACTGTTCTCCTCTCGACCTGCATTGAGGAATGATACCGTCTGCAAAATTTCTCATAGAGCTGCGATTTCATGAGGGAGTTTAGAATTTGTCTTAAACCCTAATTTTTGTGGGATCTCTTTTGGTGGGCTGCGACCTGCTACACTAGGCTGAGTTGGAGATATTATGAGCCTGCGTGGGGAATAAATCTGTTGTATGAGCTTGAGTGCTGAGTTTTCATGTGAATATTGTGTGAATATCAGCTGCGATATAGTTTGACCTAGTTTTGTGTTTCTATCTCACGTGACTGTCACAGCCCCCAACCTTTCATTCTTTATACGCTTTTATATTCTCCAATTCAAGTCATATTGCAGTGCTACAACCCCATCTCTTATCCGCCATGGCTGACTCGACTCCAACCTTCAGATATGGTATGATCATGATTAGATCACATGATCAAATGATCTATATGCCACTTACTATTTAGTAGGGCTTCCTTTCTCGCCCCCTTGTCTTAGAACCAGAGTTTGGAGCTTCGGCGATCTATGGGCTCTGGATGTTGCTGCAGCAGCATAGAAACAGTATTATTATTATTTAATATTACTACGTTGAAATACTGCTGCGTGGAGAGATTGCAACCTGTGCGTGTAAGCTAGTGATTTGAAGGGAGAAAACTGGTGATTTCGAGCTATTTGACGGTGAAAACTGATTATTTTCAGTGTCTTTGGTAAATATTCCTCCTGGAAGTGGAGCTGCGACCTGTGCGTGAAGGCACTCTTGCTAACTACCTTAACAATCTTTTGATGCTGCATGGAGCTGCGTGGAGACCTACGTGGAGTATGAGCTTGAAGGTTACTGTCATTTGATGCTTGTGTGAAGGTAAAAGTTGTACAATTTTTGCTATGTTGGGGACTGCATTTCTTAATCTAATCAATCGCGTGGATCCTGTCGTGAATTACGTGGAGCCTGTCTGAGTTCTTTATGACTTTCAAAAAAAAACCCTAGTTTATGCTGCGAGCTGTGAGCTGTATGCTGCGTGGAGAAGACTGCGTTGAGATAAGTGAGACTGATATATATCTGCGCACTATTGGAGACTGCGCACAAGCCGATATGTTTCAAATTTTATAGCTGGAAATGTGTTTTGAACTTGCACATGATTACCATTTAGCATATCATGTCTCTCTATGTATTGTAGAGCAGTAATGTTTCTGTCCTAAGTTTTTGGCCTTTGATAGATTTAGAGTTTAAAAGTTGGATGCTGATTTTTCTTTGTAAAATCTGGCAATGCATCTGCAATACATTTTAAAATCTGATTGATATTAAGAAGAAAAAGAAGACTGCGCACTATTGTTGACAGTGTCGATTCCAGCTTTTTCGGCAGAGTGAAGACCGGTGGAGACCATTGGAGACTCAAGTTTTTTTTCTCCAGAGCAGAATGTTATGCTGTGTAGTTGACTTAATGGAGAAATAATTTGCTACGTATGAGCTCAAGCTATATATAAAGAAGCCTGTGTATGACTGACAATGATATATTTGCTATAAACTTGCATTGTATTCACCTTGGCAGAGACTGTAGACCTGCAAGGTTATTATTTTTTATTTCTCTTTAAAAATTAATCTAACAATTGTAAAAATGCAATCTATAGCATCTATAGTTGGTGCCACTCTCACTGGAAAATACACCTATTCAGAATGGTGGAGGAATATCAAATCTGCCTTCATCTACAAGGACCTTTGGGAAAACATTTGTGAAGGCACCACAATAGAGACAGCAGCCGGAAAGACCATAACCAGAGACCCTGAACCTCCAAAATCTGAGAAAGAGAAGGCTATTTGGAGAACAAAAGACAAGAAAGCATTAGCTGTAATCACTGCCACTGTCAGTGAAGAGGTGAGCTAGCACATATTGCCTACAAAATCATGTTTTGAAGCATTAAAAACATTAAAAGAACTATATGATTCACACAGTGAAATGGAAGTTATTCAACTAATGTTAAAATTATTCAGTCTTGAAGTAAAAGACAATGATCCTATGCTAGTTGCCTTTGAAATCAAAGCCATCATGCACAAGATTCAAGCCTCTGGTATGAAACCAGATCTTCTTCTTGCATCATTTGTAAAATATTTGTATCCTACTCACTCCAACTATCTTGAGTCATTGCAAGCTAGTGACAAGTTCAAATCACTAACATTTGACACCCTGGTAGAAAAGATAGCTGACAGAGAGAAATCCTTTGGTAACAAGACAACCGAGCCTATTGGAGAATCACTTTGCTTTGCTCAAAATCAAAGAACCACACCAAAGACCAATCCAAAGATCATCCCAAAGGAGAAAGCAGCAAGAGAGGCAGAGGAAGAAGAAGCTTCAGAGGAAGAGGGGGCAGAAATAACTTCACCAAAATATCAGATTTGCAGTGCAAGCATTGTGGAAAGACTGGGCACACATCAGATCAGTGTTGGGCTTCATGGGACTCCATCAAAGACAAGCACAACCAAAAGAAAGATGATAATAAACATCAAGATGCTAGTAAATCTTCTGATTCTGCTCATTGTATTGTTGCAGATTGTAATCTTGGAATTAATGAAATGACTTCTCTTTCATCTTATAAAGATTGTTGGCTACTTGATACTGGTGCAACATCACACATGACATTTAGAAAAGACTATTTTGAAGAACTGAATGAAACAATAGATGGCATAGTTTACTTTGTAGATAAGTCAAGTATTAAACCAAAGGGAATGGGCACCATTTGACTGAAGATGCCTTGATTCCCTGATTTCTTGTTGAAGAACGTTCTCTATCTTCCAGAGTTATAGAGAAGCCTGTTGTCCTTGGTGGAGATTCGACAGTAAGGCCATTCCATCCACATGTTTGATGGAATCGTTGAAATAAGAAATTCCTCTGACAACCAAGTCATCATGACTGGATATGAAGATGGAAAGCTGTTGAAGCTCAAGGGTTCATCCGCAATATTTCAGAACTATGCCTACCTCTCTCAGCATGGAGAAAGTAATATGTCATCTAGTTCATTGTGGCATGCAAGATTTGGACATCTAAATTATAACAGTATTCGTTTGTTGAGAAAGAATGGTGTATTTGGTTTGCCCACCATTCCCAAAGAGAAGAAAAAATGTGATGCATGTATATTAGGGAAACATAGCAAGCTGCCATTCCATGAATCTAATTTCAGAGCAAGTAGGAAATTAGAACTAGTGCATTCTGATTTATGTGGCCCAATGCCAACTCCTTCAGCAAATGGGAATAAGTATTTTATGACATTTTTTGATGACTACTCACGAATGTGCTGGATTTACTATTTAAAGACAAAGTCAGAAGCATTTCAAACATTCAAAGACTTTCATGCATTGATAGAAAAACAAGCACAATCAAAAATTGGTACACTTCGTACTGATAATGGGAAAGAATACACTTCAAATGCTTTTGAAAATTATCTTCGCCAACATGGAATTGCACATCAGACTACAGTTCCCTACAATCCTCAACAAAACGGTGTATCAGAAAGAATGAATAGAACCATAATGAATATGGTTCACTCAATGATGTTTTTCAAGAATGTAAAACTAATGTTTTGGGGTGATGCAGTAAAATGTGTAGCATATTTGAGAAATCGAAGTCCATCAAATGCACTTGATAACAAGACTCCACATGAAATGTGGTTTGGCCATCTCCATTCAGTCAGGAATCTCAGAGTTTTTGGTTCCACCTGTTATGCCTTCATTCCGAAGGAGTAAAGAAACAAGCTTGGTGCTCGAAGCAGAAAGTGCATTTTCCTGGGGTACGAAGAATACTCCAAGGCATACCGTTTGTATGATGAGGTAAACAAGAAATTTTTTATTTCCGG